>CAUJNA010003697.1:314056-409056 GCA_963377175.1 Effrenium voratum | reverse complement strand
TGCCAATGGTCTTCACGGAGTGGGCAGGGTTGAACGCGACTCCCAAATGCTCCAACTTGACGTTGCACGCCTCGCCGGCCCCAAGCTGATTGAAGAGCTCCCGCACCTTTTGGAGATGGACCTCCTGGAAAAGCGACTTGGGTTTAGAGGCTTTGTTTGTTTCGTGGTTTCAAGGTTTTTGGATGAGAAATGGGTTTGCCTCATGGACCCATGGTATGGGGGAACTTGCTTTTTGTCACCCCCCTCAAGGTCGACCAGGAGTTTGGGCTGGGGCTCCCTCCTTCTAATCTGGAGGGGGGTTGAGGCTAGCTGGTTTCAGGACTGAAGGTGCACATAGGCGTCCTTTTAGGGGAAATAGATGGATTCCCCTGGTAGATGAAATTCAACCACTAGGCAAACCAGGAATCGAAACTCATCTATTTTTCTGCCAAAACCAAGAAGGACGCCTATGGGTGGGCTTGGGAGCTTTTGCTTCTCCGAGTGTTGGACAGATTGGAAGCGGGCAGGAAGGCGGAAAAAAGGAATGAATGCAAACAAATCGGAGCTGCCTTTGGGAACATGGTGAAGGAAAGGTGCCCTGAAGGAAAGGTTATGCCCTTGAGATTTTTGTGTGCCTGCTTCCTCGCTGGCCTTGGCTTGGTGGCTTGGTGCTGGGTCTTCAGAGGCCGGGTTTCAGGGTTGAGGGTTGAGGGCCTTGCAGGGTGCCTCGGGAATACAGAAGGAGGAGGCCAAGCACGAAGCGCTGGCTGATGTTGCCAAAGGGTGCCTTGCACTGGGCTTTAAGGGACTCCTTTCATGATGGGCATACTTAAAGGGTTTCGAGTGGCCTGGTGAGGGAACTGATGTGCTTGTTTTTGAACAGGTTGCTGCACTGAGGACCAAGGATGCTTGCATGCAAGGATGCTTGCATGCTGGGCTGCATTGGGGTGAGGGCTTCGTAAGGTGGTGCTTCTGACGCCTGCTTGTTGTCACCCACAAAGAAAAATGAGAGAACGCTGCAGGAGGCAGTTGAGGAAGACATCTGCATGAGGAATGCAAAGGATGCGGAAGCAAGGAAAAGAAACAGGCAAGGTCAGGCACCGACGTTGCTTTTAGTCGGGAGGGGGGGGGTGGTCTCTTAGGAGAGGTACCCTCTGCGAACTTGACAAACACGCATTGTTAAAGAAATGTGGCAGTATTGCAGTTGGGGGCTGCAATTCTCGCAAAAGGAACCCTTGGCCCAATTCAGAAAGAAACTTCTTGCTTGGGAAAGCTGGTGGCTTCGGGGAGGCAGAGGAAGGACTGAAGTGGAGCTCTGGGAAAAAGAGCAAGAAGAGATACCCTCTCTCCCACGTTGCCATGGCACCTGACAGGGACTCTCCAAGAGGAAACTGATCTTCCAGGTACCCTTTCTCAGGTGCCATGTTAGTGGGAGAAAGGACACAGCAAGAAAACATCCGCTCAAGGGTTAAACAGCCAACTCTCTTCTTTTTGTTGCGCACCTCTATCCGAAAGGAAAGGAGGATCGCGGTATGGCACAGGGCAAAGTTTTCTCACCTGACAAGGACAAGGGAGCCAGTAATGCGGCAAGAGAGACTGCCTGAGGCGTTGAGCAAGCTTACCCAAGAAGGTGTACATGAGGTGCCTAAGTAGCCGACAGAAGAGTCGGTTGCCAAAGACGTCCGGCTGAAACCTGGCAGGGTCCAGCCTGAGCAAGGCGCTTTGTGGAGCTAAAAGGATCCAGGAAAGGGCAAGACATCTGCCAAATGTGGCCGCAAGGTTTCGGGAGGTGCTCAAATAAGAGTGTCTTTTGGCCAAACCTTGTGGGTGCCCAAAGAAAAGTTCCTTAGCGGGCTAGGGGGCCGCCGGGCGTCTTTCATGGTGTATCAATCGCGTGCCGACATGGGTGGTTTCCTCTGGTTTCCAACCAAAAGCAGGCTTAAAAGTAGTGCGTGGCCCAACCGCCACATGTTCCCACACGTACCCTCATGAATAGCTCGATCACCTTGTGCACACCCAAGCTTTGAAACCCGCCAGCCTTCCCTTTTGCCTTCAATCCCTTTCGTTCGGTGTGTCTTCTTAGAGGGCCATTTCCGACCTCTTCAAAAGTGTCATGGTGCACCACCATTTTGTGAATCCAAAAGGGTGCTCAAAATGAAAATGGCTCCCAGGCCACGACTATCACATGCCCGTAAGATTAGCATGTTCACCACAGGATACAAGGACGAATCTCTAAAACGGCAAAACAAAAGAGGAAAAACCGATCATACTCTGCGCATGGACAAAATTCCACCAGGGCGGATGAAGCTCTATGAATATCGGGATCAACTTGCCAACTGGTGCAAGATTTGCCCACCCCAATATGACGGGGATCCCTTGAAAAAGACTGTTCCGCTTCCAGGTAAGACACAAGACGCGTGGCTGGATAGCGGGGTGTATCACAAATGCTCAACTCACCCAAACAACTGCAACCATAGGCAGGGGGGGTGGTGGAGAGAACAGCACGCTCCGACCTCTCTCCAGTCCTATATGGGAAAACTATGCGTTATCATGCTTTGCCACTGTTGTTTCTTTGCTCTTTTCACGTTGACATGTCTGATGAAAGTAGGCAGACCACACATTGCTGCAGTTCGCCTGCGTGACATACCAGGCAAAAAGGGCCAAAACCAGAACATCGCTGGCCGTCTGGATATGCCTCCCTTGGCTTGCCACATCAGGAAACACAAATGCCAAGCTCAATAGAGAACTCGCTTACAAGCAATCCCCAACAGTTCATGTTTGCCATCAAAGCCAAAGGAAGCTGAAGAAAGTTGAAGGCTTCTTGACAAAGGAGGCTGAAGGCCAGACGAGCAGGTCCTTGTGGGCCAAAATGGCTTGGACTGCTGTGATGTGGTCGTTCTGCGCGCCTTCGATCCTTCGATTCACTTGACCCAGCCGAGCCTGGTAAAGGGTGCCAAGTTGCAACCAGTGAACAAGAATAAAGTTGTTTGGTGGTTGAACACTTGCTCTCTGACTGGGTACTAGACACGGGGGCCTTGCAACAAATACAACAAATCCATCTGCTATTGGTTTTCTCGAGGACAAATCAACAATTTTGTCTATTTAGCAGTCAGTAAAATGAAGTCTCAGCTTTGGCGGTTGATCAGTTGCTTGAGTTTGCTATCATTTCACCTCTTCTTCGCTGGTCGAACACAAAGGCACTGTGTGGGTTCAGTGAGCCATTCTAGAGAGGAGCCATTCTTCACAAGAACCAAACAGGAAACAAACTCAAAGTCAATGTCATGCCGATGTTTGACCAGCGCCAATGGCCCGCTTGAAAGAAAACGCGCCCCAGAGGCTTCAATGCACGCGTGAGCCTTTACTGCTTGGTCTCTCTCGCTCTCTCTCTCTCTCTCTCTCTTTCTCTCTTTTTTTTTTCTCTCTCTCTCTCTCTCTCCTCTCTAATATCTATATGTATAAATATATATATATATATTTGTTTGTTGTTTGCCTTTCACTCTCTCTCTCTCTCTCTCGTTCTCTCTCTCTCTCTCTGTCTGTCTCTCTCTCTCTCTCTCTCCCTGTCTCTATCTCTCTATCTCTGCTTCCTGCATTGAACCAGCCTGTCAACACCACGGCTTGGCTAAATCCAGGTCTCAGGAAGGCTACACATAGGAAGGCATTTCTTCTGAAAGCTGCAATGCAGCCACATCAGGGTGGCCGACGCTTTCTTGGAGAACACCTCTTTCTTTCCTCCCTTTGCTCAAAAGCCAATTCCAGCCAGCGAATCAAAAAGGAGCTGTGGAAACAAAGCCAGTAAACGGCCATGGCCCAGGGCAGTTGTATCCCGACACAACGCCTCCAATCGGCTGTGGAGACACAGCTTGAGAATTCACGAGGAACGTCTCATCATTCAGTCGAGTCTCGCTGATTGGCAAAACACCGCCGTCACGACGTTCCTTAGCTGCCAAGCCCTAAAGACATGTTCGCCCTCAACTCAAGCTGAGAGCCAGCATGTCAAGAGAGACAGGAATGCCGCACGGACTGTGTCCCCAAAAACACTCAGGCAACCAGCCGCTGAATTGTGACGCATGCCGCAGCTTCATGGAGGCAGAAATTGAACCAGAGATGCAACTGGGCGTGTCTGTCCAAAGAGGCTGCGCCCAAAAGGTGACATCAACTCGGTAGGGATCATGGAGCCGGTGTTTCATTCATGAGTCTTGACTATGGACAACCTGTTCCACACACTGACGGGCGATGTTTAGGTGCACATCTCGGAGCTACCTGGACTTCATTGGCTGTGGGTCAAAAATGGGTACCCGAGATGTCTTGCCCTGGTAAATGGAACCAAGGACTAAAAGCTGTGGCCCCTGGTGGTGTAAATTTTGACTCACCTACTGTGAATTACTTACCGTTGCGGTGCCAAAGAAAGGGCCACCGTGTTTGATTTCGCAGGTGATGGCATCCGCTCGAGACTTGGTCGAAGCCTTCTTCCCGACTTAGTGGTCACTTGCATGACGCCAAAATGCTGGCAAACCACGGGTTTGCAAGGGACAGAGGGTAGCAACCCCGGCAAGCTCAGGGCAGGACCTTCGCCAGCTTAGCTCAAGCACTTGTGAATCTATCAAGGTAGGAAACTGGAGATGGTTTTCTCAAGAAGGTTTCGGTATGTGTTCAGATCTCGGGCGCGAGCCTGTAAACCTATCCCCGAAAAGAGAAGTGTCGGATTTCATGAAACGAGTGTGTGTCCAGCTGGTCGGTATGGCGATTTGATATTTTTCCTCACCACCAACGGCTCCCTATTTTTCACGCACCAAACTCACACGCGATAAGTTTCTAAGCGCCCGCCCCTCAACACTCCAACGAAAAGCCGCGGCGCAGTACTGCAAAGTAGGTGAAAGATATGTAGAACCTCGGCTGCATGGTCATCCCTCAGAGGACGAAGAGCTAAGAAAGAATAGGGGTAGGTGGAAAACCCGGAATGATCGCAGGTGGCAAAGCAGCAATGAAATGATCATGCAAGCAGGGCTACTGTCCACCTAGCATTCGCAAATGGATGTGGAGTAAACGCAAGCGGGTGGCCCAAAAAATCACAAAAAGCACCGGAATAGAACCCCCCCCCCCCCCCGCCCTTTTTCGGAAACAAAACGTAAAAATACGTTTCTCAAAAAACGAAAGAGAGGGGAGAGGAGACGTAGCTAGCCCTTGGATGTTTGGCAGGTTGTTCCGGGCAGCTGCTTCTTTCCTCGAGTGGCTCAAAGATTTCTTTGGGCAGCAAGCTAAGCAGTCTGTGTACCTTAGCTGCACCTTGAGCACCTGAAAGTGCAGAACTCTGGCTCTCCAAACTGCCTCTCTGGCATCTGGCTCAAATCTTTGTGGGTAAATCGCTGAGAATTCTGTTCAAAAGCTGCCTTTGCTGCTTGGCTGTCTTGGAGTTCTTGCCTTTGGCCTGGCAATCTGGAGTTCTTAACTTTCATTATTCTTTCCTCTTGCTGATCTTCAAGCTTCTGTTCCTTGTCCTTTGCTTTCTGCCTCGACTTTCTCAACTTCTGCCAGCTCGCACAGTGCTGACCTCTTGTCCCAGCTCTGTGCCAGGCTTGGCCAGCCTGCTGTGCCTTCTGAAGCAAGTGGCCACTGAAAAATGGAAAATACTAAACTCAATCAAATGGAAACTCTATTCCAGATCTCAAAAGGCAGCTCCATACTAAATCTCATGGAAACTCAAGTCCACCAAAATTAAATCAAATGGAAACTCAAATCCAATCTCAAAAGGAAGCTCCAGCCATCCACGGTTATATCGGGGGGGAGGGTGTAGAATCCTAGGCGGACATGAGGTGAGAAAGCGGTAGTGCAATGATCACGCCACTGGAGCTAGGCCGCAAAGCAACACTGAGATGAATATACAACTAGGGCCAGGTGGCAAGCCGACACTGGAATATCATCCAACCAACACTGAAATGGTCATCCAGCTTGGGCTGGGTGGAAAACCAACAACTGGAAAAACGCAGGAGTGATCATCCAAGCCAACACACTGGAATGAGGCAGGGTGATGCTGGGAGTGCTGTGTGCAAAGCCAACAAGGGAGTCATTGTCCAAGCAGGGCCAGGTGAGAATTTGTGTTGCTTGTAAGCTGGCTTTTTCGGTTTGCTTGGACTGTGCTTTGGCTTGGTTTGGCTTGGTTTGGCGCGCTTGCTGTTGGTTGCTTGTGTTTGTCTATTTACGTGTTTGTTTGTTTCTTGTTTGTTTGTTTCTTTGTGTGATTGTTTGCTTGATTGGTTTGGGGTGTGCTTGATTGCTTGTGGGTTCGCTTGTCTGTCTGTCTGTCGGTCAGTCTGTTTGCTGACATTGCTTGTGTGTATGCTTGTTTGCGTGAATTGTTTGCTTGCTTGGCAGTTTAGTTGTGTGGTGTTGGGTGTACCTGTGTGTGTTGCTTGGCTGTTTGTTTTCTTGTTTGTGTTTGTTTGCTTGTTTGTTTGTTTGTTTGTTTGTTTGTTGTTTGTTTGTTTGTTTGTTTGTTTGTTTGTTTGTTTGCTTTTCTCTGTCTGTTTGTTTTGTCTGTCTGTTTGTGTTTTGTCTGTCTGTCTGTTTGTTTGTTTGTTTGTTTGTTTGCTTGTTTGTGTGTTTGCTCGGTTGTGTGTTTGTGTGCTTGTTTGTGTGTTTGTTTGTTTCTTTGCTTTTTTTGTGTTGTTTCTTTGTTGTTGCTTGTTTTGTTTGTTTGTTGGTTTGGTTATTGATTGTTTGATTTTTTGTTTGTTTGTTTGCTTGTTTTCCTGCTTGTTGGTTTGTTTGTGTTTGTTTGTTTGTTTTTCTTTGTTGCTGCTTGTGTTGTTTGTTTGTTGGTTTGGTTATTGATTGTTTAATTATTTGTTTGTGTGTTTGTGTGCTTGTTTGTGTGTGTGTTTGTTTCTTTGTAATTAATGTCTTTGTTTGCTTGTTTGGTTGTTTGTTTGTTTGGTTGTTTGTTTGTTTGTTTGTTTGATTGTTTGTTTGTGTTGTTTGTTTGTTTGTTTGATTGTTTGTTTGTTTGTTTGTTTGCTTGGTGGTTTGTTTGCTTTTGTTTTGATTGATTATTTGTTGTTTGTCGATTCATTCATTGATTGTTTGAGTGTTTCATTATTTGTTTGTGTTTGGACGTGTGGTTGTGTGTGTGTGTGTGTTTGTTTTTGTGTTTGTACGTGTGTGCGTGTTTGTTCGTGGTTGTTTGTTTGGTTGCTTGTCTGTTTGTGTTTGTTTGATTGCATTTGTTTCTTTTGTATTTCGTGATGTTTGTCTGTTTGTGTGGTTGGCTTTGTTGGTGTGTGTGTGTGTGTTTGGGTGTTTGTCTGCATATGTGGTTGGTTCTTTGTCTATTTATGTGTCTGTTTGCGTAGTTGTCTGTCGGCCTGTTTGCTTGTTCGTGTTTGTTTCTTTTCTTATCTGTTTGCTTCTTTGCTGGTTTGCTTGTTTGTTTGTTTGTTTGTTTCTTTGTTTCTTTGTTTGTTTGTTCGTTTGTTTGTTTATTCGTTTGTTTGTTTTCTTGTGTCTTTGTGTGTTTGTGTGATTGTTTGTTTGTTTGCTTGCTTGCTTGTTTGCTTGATTGTTTGTTTGTTTGGTTGGTTGTTTGTTTGCTTGTTTGTCTGTGTCGTGGCTTGGTTGGTTAGTTGGTTGGTTGGTTGGTGGTTGGTTGGTTGGCTGGTTGCTTGGTTGTTTGGTTGGCTGGCTGGCTGGCTGGCTGGCTGGCTTGTGCTTTTGTTTGTTGGTTGGTTTGGCTGCTTGTTTGTTTGTGTGTTTGTTTGCTTGTGTGGTTCTTTCGTTGTTTACTTAGTTAACTCCTTCTTTCTTTCTTTTGTTGTTTTCCTTGCGTGTTTTGATTGTTTGTTTGTGTGTTTGTTTGTTTGTTTGTCTGACTGTCTGTCTGTCTGTTTGTTTTTGTTTCTTTGCTTCTTTCTTTGTCTGCTTTCTTGCTTGCTTGCTTGCTTGCTTGCTTGCTTTCTTGCTTGTTTGACGTTTGTTTCTTTGTCTGTTTGTTTCGGTGTTTCTTGGTTTATGTTCTTCGTTGTTTTCTGTGGCTATTTCTTTCTTTGTTTGTTTGTGGGTCGCTCTTGTTGTTGTCGTTCTTGTTGTTGCTGGCGGCGGCTCTTGTGTTGGTCTTGTGTCTTGGTGTTGCTGTTGGCCAACCGCAGTCCAAGACACAGAAAGCAGACGACCCAGACGGAGGACACGGCCTTCAAAGGGGCCAACACCTCCTCCCAGCTCACTCCCCCAGCGATGCCTGGGACGAGCTCCGCAAAGCTCTGAGGCTTTGACTAGGTCCTCCCGTAGAGAGCATAGAATAAGGGTACCGATTCTTTTTTTCTGTAGTCTACTTTAGTAGGGGAACCGAATCTCCCCCCAAGGGGTGAGAATGGGCACGATGGGGGACCTTGATTTAAGCTGGGGTCCCTTAGCTCCAAACCGGGTCTCAGGTATGACCTGCAGCTCGTTTTAGCGGGTCAGCTTCCTACTTGCCCAGACACCCTTTTGAAGGTGGGGCAAAATGACACCAGGCAATTCATTGGGGAATTTCCCAAGTATGTAGTTGCAATACATTCGCATGCCTTCTCATGAATCAAAAGGAACCTGAAACAAGCCTTTTCAAAAGGAACATCAGTTCTCTTAGGTGCCACGACAGGGAGAAGGGTCCCTGTTTCGCAGCCCATTTTGGAGTTTGGGTTCTATCCCTCCAAACGGGTGCCTCTCAAAACAAGGGACCTCGGTTTGGGCGCTTTTGTTTTTCAGGAAACCAAGATGGACAGGAGAAACGCCCAAGTCAAATTTCTGGATTCACTCTATCTCAATTAAGAAAAAATATTGAAACAGCTACGGCCCCCTCCTCGAACTGGTGCCCAAGAGCTGCAATGAACAATTGGCGTCTTCCAGTCACGCCTCTCACAAGCCAACGGGACCTTGCCCCTGCTGAGCAAAAAGTCACCGACTTCAGCTCACCGATGTGAGCTGTCGAATGCGTACGTCGGCGTACGTATCAAAATAGGGGACCCCCATGGTGGGTGTCCTTTTGACCCTTTAAACCAACCTTCGAGTACGGTACCCTCAAACAAACACACGCAACCCAAATGAGTGAGTCTGTTGTTGAGGGTAGCCTTTTGTTTGTGGTTCTAAAAGACAAACACATGTAAAACCCGCCATCTTGCGTGTCCGATTCCTACAACATGTCCAGTCTTTGGCTGAGTTGCTGCTGAAGAGGCTGAGCATCGTGTCAACCACAGAGCCAAAATATCGCTCCCGCGCCTCAAGTTCTTCTGCAGTCAGATGGATGCCACTGGCATCGGTTCGGTGATCGTTCATAGCTTGGGCAAAGAGCAGCGCGAACACGTACACGATCCTGAGCCCAAAGGGACGTGAGATCATGAGGTCTGCGTCTGCGTCTGTCTCACTTTGGGTCCAGTGAATTCCTCAGATTCCCAGCCATGGGGAAACAAGGGCATCCTTTATTGTTTGGTTGAGTTTAAAGGGGAGCCCTTCCCAAAAAAAAGACGGCGCCACGCACCCACCGGAATCCGGCGTCTATTTTCTTGAGGCTAAGCTATAGAGGCTAGTGAGCTGTGATCCAGGCGTCAAGACCAGCAACACGAGAGCCCAGAACAAGGACTTCAGCGTGTGAAAGATGGAGGACACCAGCGTTCTCAGCGCCATGACAAAGCCTCAGCCGGGGTTTCCAGCTGCCCGATGTTTTTTGGGTTTTTTTTGGAGGAGAGGATCCCTTTTTGGGGTGTACCGGGCTTGTTGGATTTTTTGTGAGGTACAAAAAGGGGCCCATGGGTTGACCATACTTGAATTTGCGGCACAAAAATGATGTCACTGCAGTGGGGAAGATGGTACCCAAGAACCGCTCCTAGTTTTGGATTTTCACTCCTGCCTTTTGCTAGCCACTCCTGCCCTTTGCTAGCCACTCCTGCTTTTTGATTCATGCAATTGAAACACAAGAACCTCCTAGTTTTCAGAGGCTCTTCTGGCAATAACCCGGAGGGGCTGCCCAAAACAGCTTTTGGGGGTGGCCCGGTATGTATTCACAGAGGCAAAGCTCATTTGGGCGCGGCAAGCGCTGCCCGAAAGTGTTTCCTTGTCAGACAAAAGATTCTTGTTATTGCATCCTGTTTTGGCAAAGCCTGCCCCGAACAGACCCGAAACACACCCAATTCTGATTTTCCAACCTGGCCGAAATAAACCTTGGGAAAGGCAAACCAACATGCATGTGCGACGGACACAAATGGCATGAGCAACAGTCCAAAAGTTATTCTGATAAACTGAAAAATTATGTTTGCGCTTTTCAAGGTGCTGAATGCAAGTCCTCTACCATCATTGTGTACCGACCCTTTCGCCAAACCCTCCTGCACCCACTCGCTACCTTTCGCGCGCACAGCGGGGCAACACATGAATATGCCCCTAGCGTTTGCACATGGGTTTTCGATGGGCGCGGAAATTGATCGACACCCATCAGCTGAATCGCGTCCTGAGCGTTGACCAAAGAAATACG
Organism: Effrenium voratum; assembly: GCA_963377175.1. Lineage (NCBI taxonomy): Eukaryota > Dinophyceae > Suessiales > Symbiodiniaceae > Effrenium > Effrenium voratum. The sequence continues at coordinate 398,585 of CAUJNA010003697.1, read as the reverse complement.
GCGAGATTTACATTGGCTCTTCACGGCCAAAGCCTCGAAAGATGAGCAAGAGCTCGTGGTACTGGAAAAAACACACTCTCGATGGATTCAAGCCAAGATTGCAAACCATACCCCCCTTGCTGTGATACCAAACTGGGCTACCCTCTCATCCCCCGCTCAAAGTTTAACTTTTAGTGGATTAAATGGAAACTGCCACTAAACACTAAAAGGCTAAAAGGCTAAGGGGATGGCTGGGAGCCACCAAGCAAAGTCTTTGCCGTCCTTATGACTACGCTGTCACATTAAGGAGATTCCCTATCGCGGAAAGACGCCCAAAGGTGGCGCCAATCTCGAGAGATCGCAGTCATTTTGATTCACCAAATTCATTCTGAGAGAAGCCGCCCCGTCATTGTTTCGAGGACAACTCAACTCAATCCTGGGACGAGTTGACAGACATAAATCTGATGGGGCACGCTCCTTCAGCAGGAACCTTACTCCAAAGACCAAAACAAGAGATCATCTCAAAGCATTGGTTCTTGGGTTTCGCGCTAGTTTGCTAAAATACACGGTTTTGCGACCTTCCGACTTGTCTGTTTGGTCACGCTGGGACGACGAACTGTCAATGTGCAAGGAGTTCCCCTACTTCGGCCAAATTAGTTGGTGAAGCTATCCGATTTATGCTGACCCCATATGAATTTCAACCAACCAGTGAATTAAATTCGGGGGGTTTGGCCCCTCGAGTAATTCAGTGATGGTTCCAGCCACTGAACCCAGGGAGAAGCACCCCCGAATAAACTGTTTGGTTGAATGTGGGGTCAGTGGCTTTGAATCCAGGTGGCCTTCCCACTCACTTGGCATCCAAAAAGACAATCCGTCGGCTCGGGGACGTCCGAGGGGCGGAAGACTCGCATCAACCTCACCGTCTTGAAGAGCCGCACCATGCGGATGATGCGGAACGCCTTCCTTCCACCGGGCGACCGGGCGCGCGCGAAACGCTGTTCTCTGGAGAAAAACAAAACACGTGAAGAACCCTTAAAGTCTCGACCAAAAAAAAGATTCGGTTACAACCAGCACCCTCCAAGGGTTGTCAATTGGTACCTAAAATGGCTCACAAAAGGGCGCATGGCCATGGGTCAAAATCCCGTACCCTCAGTGAACATCCCAATCCTCAGTAAAACAGACTAAAATGAAGGTACCCCTACCCCAAAATGGTACCATTGGCTTTAACCCACAGCCACATCAGGTACAAATGGACCACCCTTGGAGGGTGCTACAAAATGGGTATTAGTTTTGTTGATTCCTTTGGGTTCGTTTGCACCACTTGCACGTATGTTTTCAGAGGAGTTCCGTGTGGAATGTCGAGGGCTGCAGCAAAACTGGGCGGATCAGTTGAAAATATGGTGACTTTACGTTGCATTTGCTTAAGCCCCCTGGAAAAATATAAATATATTTCCACTAGTGATAGATTTGCTTTGAAACCAGCAGGGGAAAATAAATAATATCCTTAAGAGAACTTCTGTTTCTCGTTTGAGGCTTGCGCTGGCAAGACTCTAGTGTTGACACATCCCCACGTGCAAACCTTTGGGTCGTGCTTCTCTTTTTCGTGAGAAATCCAAAGCCCGAAAGGCCCCAATGGACAGGTGAACTGGGTGTGTCTTCTCTTAGGCCCACAAAGTGGCGGTTTGCTTTGAGTTTCTCTTTTGAAGCCACCAAAACGAGGTACCTGGAGTCTCCATGACCCTTTAAAAATGGGTCCATGACCCCTTTAATTTGGGCAATGACCTCATTTTTAAAGGGTCATGGAGACTCCAGGTACCCTGAAAAAAAAGAGAGGCACACACATCTGCCGAAACAGGCTCTTCTCTGGGCTGGGCGGAAACCTCCCAATGGCCTTCCATGAGGAGCGAACATCATCTCAAGTCACGACAGCGGGCGGCACCGATGGAGAATTTGTGATATTTCGCTCTTTAAAAGAAAGTTCGGCAAAACTTCCAGGAAGGCGTTCTTACAAGGGTTCTAAAAAGCCTCTCCGGGTCCTAGTGCCTCGCTTTCTCGTTTTTTGCAGAACTGGTGTGTGTAAACCTCCATTCACTTCCCTCCAAGCACGGTTTGTTGAATTGTCTTTCCAGATTTGGGGATATTCGTGGCACATGATGGTTGAACAAGTTCAGTGGTCATGGTCCAAAACGGACGTTTGTTTTTTTCTTTTTGGTGTGCTGGCTTGTTTGAAAGAGAACTCATACGCAAGAGACACACAGCGCCGCTGGACAACTGGGTAACAGGTGGAGGCAAACTCAGCCGAGTCTTAAGGGTGGGAGAATCAGCGCAGCCAGCAATGGGGAATCTAGTGGATGGGTTTGCTTGCATCCAGGGCCTTCTGGCTCCTGGAAGGGTTGCAGTTCCATTGGAGCAAAGATAGGAGCTATCGAGACTCCGACAAACGTGGCGGTATTTTGCATGTTTTGGGGAACCTACTTGCCCCGCCCCAAAAAAAGAATGGCTCCGAGGCGCAAGCCCGCAATTCCGTGTATCGCCACTGACACACTCGCGAACTTAAAGATGATCTCGAGAATGGAGCTCAAGACGATGACTGTGTCCAGCAGATCTCAGTTCCGAGCCGTTCATGCGAAGCCTATGTTCCCAGGCCCACTGCTTCCATAAGGTTTCCTCATGCATGTAGCCACATAGCTCGCTCGAATAACTGACACCTGGAAACACGAGTGCAAGAAGAAGCGCCCAACACCCAATTAGCATCGGGACTCACCAAAGTGTATCAAAGGGATTCTGTAGGACCTCTTTATGCACCCACATACACCACGACATTGGAAAACAAACCCCTTGCTGAAGTGGCCAATTGGGGATCTTGCGACAAGCGGGTCTCTGCCGAGGTTGTCCAGAAAATTCTGATTTATGCCCTGCATTGTTTTGAGATATCCACTTGCCCCGACTTGTTTGACCTGACAATTCCAAAGCCACTGATCTGCCGGGCATGGCATGCGGCAAGTGTGCAGGAACAAACGCCTGGTCAATCCAGGGAGTCCGGAACCGATCTGCAAATCTTACAATCCCAAACCCAAAACAAGCGATTTTTCAATTGCAGGACCCCCATCCCATGACCTTGCTTTACCCCCCAGCTTGCCATACATGTTCCACTTGGGTTCTGACTGGCTTTCTTTTGGATACACCTCAGTTGCCCCGGGACTCAGGAATAAAAGGCTAACCTTAGACCTTGACTAAAAACGGACGAAAATGGGGAAAGGTCAAAAGGTCGGCCTTGGACAACTGAGACACACATTGCGCGGCGATCGGAACAAAACACCGGGCCGAGACGCTCCAAGCCCAATCCTCCGAGCAAAAGAAGTGCCAAACCCCGCAGGCGAAGAACCTCACCAAGAGCTCCAGCAGGAACACCACGGTGTAGAAATACCTCAGGCCGCCTATGGTTCGCCTATGGTTCCAAGAAACCAAAGGGAGAGATTCTTCCGATCCTTCCTTTTTGATTTGGGTGTTTGGCAAATTTCCGGTAGAAATGGTTGTAGGTTTCTATGAATGGTTGGTTACAAATCTGCTAACTGGTTTGCTGAGTATATAGTATAATGTTTATAACCCCACATAGATAGGCGTCCGACACTCGGCGGTGAAAGACAGTGCACGACAGCTTACACAAGCAAAATGCATGAGACGCAAGCGCGTTCACGAAGTAAGAGAAGTCAGTGCAAAGCTTGCCAAATCCCAGTGTGACAGCATGTCGTCAAGATGTCCGCTTTTAAGCACTAGTTTGGACGCGCGATGTGTAAATCCCACGACGCAGTATGTCAAGATGTCCCGTAATGTGGACGTACGATGCGTAAATCCCACTGTAACGCAGTATGTCAAGATTTCCGGTTTAAAGCGCTAATTTGGACGTACGATGTGAAAATCCCAATGGGACGCAGTATGTCAAGATGTCCGGTTTGAAGCGCTAATTTGGACGTATGATGTGCAAATCCCAATGGGATATGGGACGCAGTAGGATGCGCAGCTCGGAAAAGTATCACGCGACACAAACAAGCTGAATTAACGAGGTCAAAACGAGGTCTTAACGAGGTCTCAACGAGGCCCGAACGAGGTCCAGAGACTGGGGGGACACAATCCTTACTGGCACAAAGTTGAACAAGAAGAACCCAACTCCCATCTGTTTAGCTGACTTGGGACTCAGTCTCTTGGCCAGAGGCAGCGTGCCATTACGTGTGACGGGAACGGCCCTTAACATTCAACAGCGCCTTCTAGAGTTGGGTGTAACGCCGCGCTCACAACCGGCAATCTCCAAAAACACTGCCTCCAGTCCGCTGGCAGAGTTCGCTCAAATCCCAATGGTATGACAGCAAGATGTCTGCTCACGCAAAATCTTGCCGCATGGAGTTCAACTTCAACGGTAACCATATAAATAAATAAATAAATAAATAAATATATAAATATATATATATATATATGTAAACCCCCACCAGGACGCAAGCCGCACCGACTTCCTGAATCAGTACCCTGCATGGCACACGAAGTAGGACGCAAACGCGCCGACTTTCACCGGAGAGTGTACTGTCCAATGGGGAAGTGGGGCCGGAGGCCCATCCTCACCCTTTGGGTGTTCGGCCAACTCGGTTTTTAGCAGCCCATAGGTTCTGAAGCTGCAGGCTTCGTGTTCTGGAAGCATCCAAGCCGAAAGGTGCAAAGTCAGATGTGTTCGACTGCACGATGAGGGAATCCGACCGAAATGGGTGGTGTCAATGCAAATGGCCTGTCAATGTCCCCAGTGGATTCCTTTCTTGCAAGTCTCCAAATTAGTGTCAATGTGGCTTTCCTTTAAAATGCAAAGAGGGCGATTTGGGCATAAACGTCCTGCCTGCCGCAAATCGAAGCTGAACTGTCCCAAACAACTCTTCCAATGCCCTTCGCTCGCTCGCGCGTCGTTGAGATGGCTCAAAATGACCCAACTGGACCAAACTGGGACACGATTGACCAAACTGGGAGAATTGTTCAAAATGCACTCGTTCATCCTTGCACCAAGGCTGTGGTGAGCATTGGCGGTTGGGTGATATTACCATAGACATCTATGCGTGTGTATATATATATATACTTATAGAGATAATGTTGTTTTTTCCCCCTGGAATTTCCTTTAAGACCTTCCACAAAGGGGTACTCTCAAAACATACAGACCCATATATAGATTGCAAGGCAATTATGTTGCTTCCTAGGGATGACAAAGAAAATGTTGTCATGGCCCTGGTGGAACCGGGCAACACAATTACGCGTCTTGGCCAAGCAGCGACACGGCACTCAGCAGCTCGTTTGTGGCACCGGCCCTTGCGACACAACACTTGCCCTGTGATCAGGGCGAACAAAAACGTTTTGCAGGAAAACCCCCCTGCCCAAAACAAGGACATCCAGCAACTGGGCAGGCGAATTGGCAGAAACTGATTCTGCGCAAAAGCTCAACTGCTGCAAAGTTCCACTAGGCAAATGAGAAGGACATCTAGACTCACGGGGAGTTTGGGGATGGGGAGACGTGCTGTCGGGGTCCATGCCAGCTCCCCGGGAAACAGCCGTGATTTTCAAGCAGCTTGAAGCACTTTTGATGAAGTGCGGAACTCGCTTTTGGGTGGGCTAACTGGACCATAGAAACACCAAGGGACAACCGGTAGACTAAATATTGTTTTATTGCGTTTGGTGGGACAATTCGAAGCAATGAGTGGCACGCCACAACACAACATGAGTTGCATTGGCCAACCTGCTGAAAATGGAAAAGCACTAGACACATAAAAGCTACCTGAAACAATAAGGCTGAACACACGCAAGTGACAGGCCAGGTTTGTGACTGCACGTGCTGGTATTCAGGCATACAAACTCAGGCAATCAACGGGTTCCAGGGTCTGGTTCTTAGTGCATGGCAACCAACCAACCAACCAACCAACCAACCAACCAAGCGGCCGCGCGACCAACTGACTGAAAAAGCGGCTGGTCGGTAGTCCGACCAACCAACCAAGACAGGCTCCAGAACCAAAGCAAGGCTCAAGAGTCCGTAAACCCACTGACCTGCTGAGTTGGCTGGAATAAAGTTTGTGGGTTTGCCCCCAAAATGAAGAAACCTGGCCACAACTGTGAACCGCTCGACATCACGCGGGGGCCCGACCATCAAACGGCCCATTCGGCGTGCCTCAAAAACATGCAAGCACGACTGCTTGGCAAACCAAACATGTGAAGCTTAAAATTCGAAGAACTGGCCGCTCAAAAGTTGGGACCCAAAATTGCACCTTGGTAAATGGGAACAAACCCAAAACGTGCTAAGAGATGCGAAACCCCAGCTCCCAAGTACTGCCGCTTTTCGGTCACCTCGGACCCCCCCGCCTGATTTGCTCTTGGACCTCGACCCCGATGAAGACCGCATTCGTGACCACTACCTACCGAACACAAGTTTTCGCTGTCGATCCGGGCTGGGAATGGGCCAGCTCCCTGCTTCAACGGCTTGCGCAAACCACCCGTTGAAACAATCGCCTGTCTTTGGGCTGTCCGGACGCGAGCCGCGCTTACTAGTCAGAAGCCCTTCCACAGCCCGCATGTTCAGAACAGATGATCCACAACCGCAAGTGGTGTGTTCAGGCAACTGCACAGCTAATTTATGGGGAGGCAGTCGTTGGAGTGGGTCTGTGGAAGACCATATAGTTTTCCAGCAGGGGACTTCTGGTGGGTGCGCGTTAGTGGGTGGAAGGCGACTTTTAATCAAGCCGTCTTGGGGTCCTCTGAAAACAGGTTTCAGTCACCGCGGGTTGCCTCGGTTATTTTGTTTCTGCCAGGGGCACTGTCTCGCCTGCAGGCCTTTCAAAAGTCAAAATTGTGCCAGTTGCAAGATTCTGCGGCTCTGCTCCTGGGTGTCTTCAAACTCATCTAGGCTCCCTGCATATGTGCCCCATGAGTGTCTGTACACACACACACACATATATATATATATATGTATATATATATATATATGTATATATATATATATATCCGCCGACATTGCTCGGAAAGAGAGGATAGAGGATAACCCCCCCCCCGACGTGTGATACGTGGGGTACAGGGAGGGGGGGCTCCCCACGTACCGCGCGGCAATTTGATGACGTTCCACTGAACGTACTCTTCGGGGAGCCGGTGTTAAAACAGGGGTCCCAGGCTCGATTCCCCCTGCCGGCTTTTTGCTGGTTTGGGTTTCCTGCCTCCTTTTGCCGAAAATCCGAAAAAAAACTCTGTGTTTTTGACGTCCTCTTTGCGAAAACACTGGAAAACCGTGTTTTTGGCGGGAAATACTGGGGAGCAAAGGGGAAATGCAAGGATACATACATACATACATACATACATACATACATACATACATACATACATACATACATACATACATACATACATAAATACATAAATACATAAACACATACATACATACATACATACATACATACATACATACATACATACATACATACATACATACATACATTACATACATACATACATACATACATACATACATACATACATTACATACATACATTACATTCCATACATACATACATACATACATACATACATACATACATACATTACATACATACACACATACATACATACATACATACATACATACATACATACATACATACATTACATACATACATACATACATACATACATACATACATACATACATACATACATACATACATTACATACATACATACATACATACATCACATACATTACATACACACATTACATACATACATACATTCCATACACTACATACATACATACATACATACATACATACATACATACATACATACATACATACATACATACATACATACATACATACATACATACATACATTACATACATTACATACATACATACATACATTCATTACATTACATTCCATTACATTACAGTACATTACATTACATTACATTACATTACAGACATACATACATACATTCATTACATTACATTACATTACATTACATACGTAAATACATACATACATTACATACATACATTACATACATACATACATACATACATACATACATACATACATACATACATACATACATATATTACATACATACATACATACATACATACATACATACATACATACATACATACATACATACATACATACATACACATACATACATACATACATACATACATACATACATACATACATACATACATTACATACATACATACATACATGCATACATACATACATACATACATTACATACATACATACATACATACATACATACATACTTACATACATACATACATACATTACATACATACATACATACATTACATACATTACATACATACATGCATACATAACATACATTACATACATTACATACATTACATACGTACATACGTACATACATTACATTACATTACATTACATTACAGTACATTACATTACATTACATTACATTACATTACATTACAGACAAACAGACATACATACATTACATACATACATACATTACATTACACTACACTACACTACATTACATTACATTACATTACATTACATTACATTACATTACATTACATTACATTACATTACATTACATTACATACATACATACATTACATACATACATACATACATACATACATTACATACATACATACATACATACATACATTACATACACATACATATATACATACATACATACATACATACATACATACATACATACATACATGAATGCATACTTACATACATTACATTACATTACATTACATTACATTACATTACATTACATTACATTGCATTGCATTGCATTACATTACATTACATTACATTACATTACGTACATACATACGCACACATGTATACATGCATACATACATACGAGAGAGGGAGATTGGGGAGAGAGAGGCTTGGGGGGATGGGGAGGATGGGGAGCAGAGGGAGGGAGTGAGGACGACAAAACACACAAGGGAGACAAGGGAGAGAGGAAGAAGGAGAAAAGGGAAAGGTCAATGTCGGCGGACTGAGCCGGAGGCTCTAAAGTATATGTATATATATGTATATATATACATATGCATACATTTGTGCGTGAACTTCCTCCTACCCCAAAATGGTACCATTGGTTTTGACCCACAGCCGAATGACGTTACCTTACCTTGATCACTTGCTGCCTCTTTCATCCAGCCGGACTGGTCGATCCCAGGCAACCAAGAGGCATATGTGGTTGACATAGGTGTCCTTTAGGGGAAATAGATGGATTTCCCTGGTAGATGATTAAACCACCAGGTAAACCAGCAAAATAATCAAAAAGGACACCTATGGTGGTTGATCTTTGGCTTCCCTCATCATGACACCTCTGAAGGTCGCCAAGGCATATGTGCTCTCGTGAAAACCATCTCCCAGGCCCATGTGATCTGCGTATTGTGAGAATTCCAGCGCCTGCAAAACAACTTGCAAGGACACTAGTCGCTTACAAAAGGAATTCTGCATACGTCGATAGCATCCTGCAAGCAAGGATGCAAGCTCGCTCAAAATGGAAAGCACTTCGCACAACCAAACTATCAGGAGTCATCAACTTTCAACTCCAGGCCCAGGCCCATTGAATCCCTCAGCGCGCCAGGCCAAAGAACAGGTCGAAGGCAGGGTGCTGAACCTGATGTTGGCAAGAAGGACATGGCAACAATCGTTGACACAAACCCTGCAACCAACACGGACTCCTGAATGTCAAAAACCATTCACGAGTTCTGCCGGTCCACTTTAGGGGTTGCCACGCCAACCCGTCTCCTTAGGGCACGTTTTTCAAGAGACCTACTCAAAACCTGCTTGAAAGGTGGAGTAGCCCTGACAAGTGCTGTAATAGTCCATGTTCAACACCGCCTTGTGGACTTCATATCTGGCCTTGGGTTCAGCCCGCGTTACAAGAATCGTTGACCCAATTTGCATGATGACAAGACCCTTGGGCAAAGAATGGTGGTTATGTCAACCCAAATGTTTTCATGGCGATTTGAACCCCAGGGTTCTAATTCCCATCTCTGCCCACGGGCCGGAAACCGCTGACTGGTCAGCAGGGGGTTCCTCCACAGACCAAGTTGAACACATGCGACCCCGAGCCCCAAAAAGAAAACGTCTTGTGAAAATACCTCTCGCCACCAAAGAGAACACCTCCAGACCAGAATGTCGACCCAAAGAGCCCCCCCCCAGAATGATTCATGGACAGTCAGAATTAGGAAGGCTATCAAAATCAGGAAGGCCATCAAAATTAGAAGCCCCTGGTGGGCCCGGTCATTTCATGATGCCAGAAGGGGATCACCATCTTGAGGTCCTCATTGTGTCCCTCCTCCAAGTGACATGGTCTCATACCCCTGCGATTTTGTTCATAGATGGGGCTTACAAATCTGATGAGCCGTGACAGATGTGTGCCAAGGGCCTGGGAAAGGAAGGTCAAAGTGTTTGAAAGCCAAACGGTCAAAAGGATGACTTTGCGCAAAACAGTTGCAGACGGTTGCTTTTTGGCATTTTTTCCTTGACTAACAAAACACGCGGCATTCTTTCCGCGCTACCTCAGTGCCCCCAACCCACTAACAACAAATTGTGATTCTGGCTATAATATATGATGTTAACCTCACAGTGTAAAATGCACGAAGTGAGTGAACCACGTTTAGTTGACCCTAAGATCTCGACATTTACAACGAAATGGTGTGATCCTGGTCCATATCAACGTGAGGCTCAAAGTGTGCAACAAGTAAACAAGCCATAAAATATTGATATTGCGCGGACCTGGCTGTTGATTGGACACATCCATTGTGACCCTTCCTCGGAGCCACACGACACATACAGATATGAATGCAACAAGATGCAATGGCGCATGAAAGCCGCAAAAACGGAAGAATTCAGCAAGGCAGGGCCAGGCGGGAGGCGGATGTGGCCCTCCCCAAAAACCTTGCACCGACATAGTCGATGAGGAAACTGAAGCTCCCAAAAGAGGACGCCAGACGAGAGGATCAATATCAACTCAGTCGGCGAAGTGTTCAGTGGGATGTAGCACTTAACTCCAGCGCCCGCCCAGTTAACGATAGAAAAATAAGATACCGGCAGAGAAGCTGTGGATCTCCCAAAAAACATTACACCGAGGACATAGCTCATAGGACTGCTGGATATATCCCGAAAGGGGGAATGCTTTTTTGTCTCGGGTTGGGGCCGGAGCCGGAGCCGCTCGCCAGACGAGAGGATCAATATCGATGAACTCAGTAGACTAAAGCTCAAGTGCTGGGCCGCTGTGGTCTCAGACGTAGCGGCCATGCGAGCTTGAAGCCTGTGCGCGCTGCACATGCTAAAGATCAGGAAAGCCCGACCGGCTCAGCCAACCCAGGGCGTCAGCAGCTTTCAAACCCAATGGCCGGTCCACTTCGTCAGGAAGCCATGAAAGGTCGCCAGCTTCTGAGACAAGGAATACATCGCCAAGGGGCAGCTGCCCACCTCGTAAGATTCATCCTCGCGCTGCGTTGGCCTTGCGGATGAGCGGACAGGTTCAGTGATTGAATAGATCTGGGCTGAGAGTCTGAGAGGGCCCGGCCACAAAAAGTCCTGAGCGCCCGAAATGGGCTACGGGGCCACCGGCGACCGAAAGCAGCGGTGAGGCGCTCAGAGTGCGAAGTCGGGTCAGAAGCCAGTGTCCCGAAGACGGTCTGCGGCCGATCCATCAATCGGGAGCGTGATGGGCTAAGCGGACGCGCTTGAAGCGAAATGTTTGGCGGCTTCGACAAAAAAAATCTGGGCGCCTCACCGCCTCACCGCCGTCCAGGCAGTTTGAGCCCAACCGCTTGGGACACCGCCATTTTGCTCGTTTCCTTGGAAAGCGTGGACCACCAATTCCTGCTCACTCGTGATCCGTCTCCAAAAGACAAAAGCAATCACGAACCAAACGGGTGACCCAGCGTAAACCAACCCAAAGCCCGACCAAGCCAGCCCAAGCCAGCCCCTTTTGCCCCCTTCGATGCGTCCACGGGGCCAGTCGCCCCAAGCAGCCCTTCTCAAGCTCCTCGTGGTCCTCCGAAAAGCGCTGGCCTCCAGTCGTCGCAACTTCACCCGGACGCAGGGCTTCTGGTTTGCCCCACTTGCCCCACTGGGACCCGGAAATAAAACAAGGCCAAGCTTTTAAAAGGACACCTGGACTAAATATGGAACCAACACAAAATGTTTCGGGTACCTCAACATATGTCCTTCCCGTTTCACCAACTTGGGTGGCACCAAGCCCCAGGATAGGGTAACTCACTTCCCTATTGTGTACATGCCAAGAAAAAGGTACCTACCCAAAGAAGAAATCAAGTCCAACTCCAGGGCGGTCAGCTGGATCTCATGGTTCACTTCAAACACATGAGAGCCGACAGCCCCAAGTTTGCTTTGGGATTCTCAGAAAAAGACCTGCTTTTTGGACAGGAAAATCATATGTCAACCAAGAAGAGCGGATAACATGGAACCTACAAGAGGGGTTGGGGTTCCCATGCTAGGATTTAGTCATTCTTCTTTGTTTCAAAGGCAAAGATATAAGATGGTCCAAGGAATTCAAGGAGCCATGTGTTAATCAGGGATGCTTTGGGAGCGATTTGATGGCTTCTCAAAGGGAATGATGGATCCCAAACGAATTCCCAAGACGCGAATGAACTTGCCTGAGAACAAGCGCAAGCTTTTTTGGGGGCACCTAGCCAAAATGCCGGCGAAACCTGGTTGTCCTGCAAAAAAAATGCCATACCTGATGGCTGGACTGTCCTGCATTCACTTGACTTTTTGATTGTGGCTTACTTGTCTATGAACCAAAACCAGGAGATGCTCAGAGGTCGATTCCCAAAAAAACTGCGTTTTGAGGAAAGTTAGTTTTGCCCTAGCTTCCCCCTTGATACCTGGGCGAAATACTATAGTTCAAAACTGGAAATAAGTAATCCCCAAGTAAGGGACAGTTGGCATTCCCTCGTTTTACCCCACTCGGCGAGCTTGTCCACCACTTCGCTTTCCCCGCGTTTGGCTCCGCTACAAGGAGCTCATGAGAATGGAGTTGGGCACTTCAAAACCAACAACTGTACGTCATGACCATAAGGTCTTGGGCCGCCCGACCCTCTGCCCCGCCCGCCCCGCCCGCCCCTCTGACTGCGTCATTCTTCGTCTAGCCTTCCGATGGGCGCTTCTCAAAACGCATGGAAACAAAAAGCACCCGGAGTGGGGGTGGGGGTGGGTGGGGTGGGTGGTGGGGGTGGGTGGGGTGGGTGGTGGGGGTGGGTGGTGGGGGTGGGTGGTGGGGGTGGGTGGTGGGGGTGGGTGGTGGGGGTGGGTGGGGGTGGGGGGTTGCAAAACACCGAAAATGGCCAGGGGGTTCGACTTGTTGGTTTCCCCCTAAAGTGCTCGAGCCGAGGCACGGTTGAGCTGCGCGTCCACCTCGGCAGCCGTCTGCTGCAAGGAGAGATCGAAGCGGGAGAAGGTGCTGAACCTGGACGCAACCCTACCGAGCTCATGTGCGGTCCCTCGGTATTATATACATATATATATATATATATATGTATGTATGCTGACCCCCCCCTCGCATGATGCAGCTACCGTCAATTACACCATAAACCTTACAATTTGATTTGTTTGTAAGATTCGGTCATAATTATAGTATCTAATATACTGACAACACTGAATAAACCGCATCTTGCCAATCCTTCCGCCATAATATTCCCACAAATGGTTCATACATTTTGTTTTTTTGTAAAATGAATAAACTGGACCTTGCTCATCATATGTTCCGTACAATTTATGATAAACTCTCTGTAGAATATGTGAACACTACCTAAAGGAATGTGGGCATTAGATGTATACAACTTGCTTTAGATGAAATAAAAGAAAGTGGAAGAATTCACTGAACCTAGAAAAGTATGTAATACTTGGATTGAAGATAACAGAGACTACAATAGATGTAAAAGAGAAGGAATTGAGAGAGAGAGAGAGAGAGAGAAGGAAGTGAAGTGACCTACCATAAAATACTGACTACGCCAGTATCACTGCGATATATATATATATATATATATGTGAACTGCGATATATTAATAAGTGTGAACTGAGCTGATAGAAGACAAATCAGCACAAACAGACAGAAAATATCATAAGAACAGACTAAGACGGAAGGAGCATCCCGATGAAATTGAAAATGAAGAAAAGCCACATCATACAACAATGATTGATGGCACATATTTTTATTATTTATTTTGTTTTAATTCCAATAAGTGTAAAATATCAGTTATGCCTTTTCAATGGGGTAGGCATTATTTATCGCTAGAGCATTTAGGGAAGAAACTGTATAAGGAGCACCACGCCCAGTACAATGCTATAATAAAATAATCTATCATAAAACATATCATAAGATGCTTACATCCTTTGGCGGGCGGGTTTTTTGGGGGGTGTAAAAGGCATACACTAAACCGGGATTCCGAGGTCTATTCTAAGTCTCTCACCCATTTTGGCTGTGGCTCAAAAAACCGGAATTCCAAAATGGCTTGCCCTCGTAAGTGGAAACAAGCACCAAGACCTGCGGTTTGCCCCTCCTGCTTGATTTTGAGCAGCCATTTTTTCAAGCGGACACGAATCGATTCCGACTGGGTTGCCCCCAAGGGACCCTGTCCGAGGTCCCTAGGTCCCAACATGCCATGAGTTCTCGGTGGCGAAATCTGCGAAGCCCTGCAAAAAGTTTTTTTTTAGTGGTTTGATGGTAAACCCAGTTAGTTTGGAAAACGTTAAAGTTCTAACATCCCTTGGCAAAATCACCTTGGCTGGTTTGAACGAGCCTCCCTTGAAAATTGGACCCCAAAACGGGTGCCCTCAACAAGCAGCTGCTCCCGCTTCCATTCAACATGGGGTCCCGGTTTGGTAAAAGACATGTCCTCCAAGCCACAGCTTCGGGGAGAAGGTGGGCAGCTTCGGGGAGAAGGTCATGGACGCGTAATTGGAAGCCTGCCAACTTGCCATGGGTCATGGGTCCAAACCCGTACCCCCAGTGAACATCTCAATCCACCAAAATAGACTAAAATGAGTGGTGCACCTACCCCAAAATATGGTATTATTGGTTTTGACCCACAGCCATATAGCAACTGGGCTGCCCTCAGATTTCCCTCTAAAAGTGGCTAACTTTTGGTGGGCTAAATGGAAACTGCCACTAAACACTAAAAGGCTAAAAGGCTAAGGAACCGGATGGCTGGGAGCCACCAAGGTAAGTGGGTAAATGGTCATCCATTTCTTGCTCGTCTGCGAGCCGTGCCAGTGAATTGTGTTCTTCCCCAGGTCTACCTCAGCGTTTGCTCCAAACCACAAATAAGATGTTTGGCATGGGTTCTGGGCCATGTTTAGTGAAACTTGTTTTTCCCCCAAAAAAAAGAGATAAACCCCGGAAGCGAGGCATGGCCAGACAGGCTTTCCTGGCTGGTGTGGTTGGCACATAGTCCGGCCCCGTTGATTGCTGTTATAACTGGAAGAATATTTCAGCAGTCGGAGCATACACTACCTTCTGCTTCCAATCCACAAAACCCACAAAACCCACAAAACCCACAAAACCCACAAACTGCTCCTGTAAACAAACGTAAAACAAAAAAAAAGGCAACCTATAGTGGAGAACCATCGCAGGTCCTTCCAAGCACCTAGTAAAACAGGGGCACGCCTCAGATGCAAATGGTAAAGCGCTGGACAAAAGCACTGACCATTTGGTTCCCTGTACTGACCAAAACCTGAAAAGGGATTCAAGGGACTCGGCTGGCATTTCTTCTCGTGAATTCGGCAAGCACTTTGAAACGGGGGCCGTTTAGCTTGAGAGCTCTTGACTCTGACCCCCGCTTCAGTACCGGAATCTCGGCCCATCTGTTCGCATGACACGGAATCCGCAATGAATGGGAAACACGTTGGTCCAAAAAATGGGAGGACTCCCAAACACGTGCTTCCTGGCTTCCTTTGGATTACAAGTAAGATGTCCAAACTTTAGTTTTGTCGGTTTTCGTGTGTCTCTTTGGCTTCCACAAAATAAGCCCAGGTCATCGACAGACTTCGCTCCGAACTCCTAGACTGCAGCTGGATGGAACCTCCAGCTTCGGAACCCGACCTCGGACTCCCAGCTTCCTGGCAGAAACTTCCTGGTAGTTTCTTTGGTTTCCCTTTGGGTTCTTTAAGGCTTGCCCTTGGCTTCCCACAACAAAACCACACAAAAAGTGGATTATTTTGGGTGTTTCCTTAGCTTCACGTTGGCTTCCCAGAAGAAAACGGCCCATGTTTTGGCTCCCTCTCAAGACAAACTCCACCCAGCCCCCCACGGGTGTGGGTACCCCGTTGTTTCCAGTTTTGAAAGAACCGCCAAACGGAATTCCGTCCAGCAATTTCGGGGCCCCCGAGTCCTAAACCCCGACCCACCCACGGAAACCGTTCGACGCCTTTTGAATCGGCAAATCCCGGACCGACGTGGTCGAGTAGTTGTGGCCCACCTCTCTGGAGCCGCTGGACTCCTGAGGAAGCAGAGTAAAAATCCCCCCCTCCCCCCCCTCCCCCCCCCAAGATCCATCCAAAAAAAAACGACACAAAAGCCGAGGACTCGAAGAAACCCCCCCGAAACACACAAAATAAACTACCGGAGCGACCCACTCAGCCGTGGGGGTAACCCACACACAATTTTCGCCGTCAGAACGGGTGCACCCAACCAAAAGACACGAGGGGTCTCAAAGTTAGAGAATTTGAACTCACCCGTCCAACCGAGCTCCTTAAAAATTGGTTCAAAGAAAATGTGGGAGGTAGTGGTTGATGAATTCCTTAGTCTTAGTGCCCCCACATTTGGCCGCTTTGTTTGATTCATCAACCACCCATTTGCTCATCGGATCGGCCCTCAACCTCAAACCCACCCTCGCATCGCAACTCAATCCCCGTAATTTTCGCTCGGGAAAGCAGAAAAACACCCAGGCAATCCGAAACCCCAAGGCCCGAAACTTAAAACTTTGCCCTCGAAGTCGCGAAAAGCGCACACAGCCAAATATCATCGCCTTAATCCGCATGGGCATGAAACATTAAAACCAAAACTACACCCCATTGATGGATAAGATGTCTAGAGCCCTCCGAAACCGGCGAATACTGGCTCTGGATCCGATGTGCTCGCTTTTTTCTTTGCGACACGCGAGCGTCTGTTGTCGGTCAAAGATTAGAAGACATTGCCCCCCTGAATCGCCCATCCCCCTAAGGGTCCCGACAGTTCTTGGGCCGTCGGGGTTCTCCCTTGGAGGGTCCGGGGGTCTGCATTGGAGGGGTCATGACCCTTACGGGGGTTGATCAATATTCTACAAACTTTACAAACATTCCAAAAGCGAAATGAAGGGATCCGCGAGTAAAGGACCTCTATCATGGGGGTCATGACCCTTCGGGCCCAATCCAACACTCCTGGCAAATCGAAAGGGCTCTTTGCCGTGCCCTCCCTTGCACAGGTCTCCCTCACCGATGCTTCCAATGAATGCGTACACGGAATTCCATGCCCCCAAGCCGGTTTCTCTTTGTTTAAGGATACCCATGTTTGTTGATGGACACCAAAGGGAAGCCAACTATTTGGAGGGTTCCCTAGCTTCTCGGTGATACTCGGCCAAGGCACGTTCGTGCATTCCTCGATGGTCCTTTCCTCGCTTCTTAGCACCTTCCGTTTTGGCGAAGGGCGGATCAAGGAGCAAATCTCAACGAGGAGCTGCTCCTGCAAAATGCGAAGCCATCGAGAGCCTTGAAGTGCCCGAAATCTTCAGAACCTGGTATTCAATTGGTGTACCCCAACCAACGAAAAGAATTCAAAAGGCGGCCGGATGCATCTACCGGGGTTTTGATTCTGGCGTACTTCTGCCTAAAGCGTAAAGACAAATTGACCATATTCTTTGTTCAAACATCCCAAGCCAGGCAGCTGAGGGACCAATTCCTGCTTTCAGGAGACAGGGCAAGAAGCCAATGGAACACTTCTCGTTTGCTGTCTGCTCCCCTGCTAAAAGTTTAACTTTTAGTGGTTTAATGGAAAACCCATCAGCTGGCAACAAGTTAAAGTCCCAACATCCAAGCAGAATGCACCAAAGACTTGTCGGGGAAGACGTGAACTCGTGAACAGCGCGATAGCATGAGATCAGTTCAAGTCGGTACTGGTCGCCAATTCACCAGACTTTTGCAGAATAGATCCTACATAGACTTCCACATGTTCCTTTTCACGGGACCGGTTTGGGAAATTCAAAAAAAAAAAAAAAAAAAAAACGAACCGAAGCTGGGATTTCACTGACGGCGCCTCTGAATCGGGGGACGGTAGAGGTATACACCTCATCCATAGGGGGACCTATATACAAAAAGCTCCGCCACAGAATCTCCTGGAGCTACGGTCATTCGGAGGGGTCCTGTGAAATTTCCGTCAGGAACAATTACCCTCTCTGTCGGTGCTCTTAGCAAATGCCGCGTGCTTGCCCTAAACAATGCCACATTGGGTCAATCGGGCAAGCGTTGGGAAATCATCCAAACATGGGTTTGTCTCCAAATGCGAGAACTCCCAAAATGGGGTAGTTTCCTGTTGGCCTCCCTTCAAAACAACCCAAGAAGGGTACCCTCAATAAAGACACATATAGGAACAATTGAACCTTTGCATCGGGCGCATTCAATGCATCAAACACTCCAGTGTGCAAAAGCTTTGCCTGCCTTTGTCACACGGCCAAGTTAGGAAGTAGTTCGGTTATACTGCAAGTGGCTAACCTCGGTTGCTTTCTGCTCCCCTGCTAAAAGTTTAACTTTTAGTGGTTTAATGGAAAACCCATCAGCTGGCAACAAGTTAAAGTCCCAACATCCAAGCAGAATGCACCAAAGACTTGTCGGGGAAGACGTGAACTCGTGAACAGCGCGATAGCATGAGATCAGTTCAAGTCGGTACTGGTCGCCAATTCACCAGACTTTTGCAGAATAGATCCTACATAGACTTCCACATGTTCCTTTTCACGGGACCGGTTTGGGAAATTCAAAAAAAAAAAAAAAAAAAAAAACGAACCGAAGCTGGGATTTCACTTGGGGTAGTTTCCTCCGTTGGCCTCCCCTCAAAAAAACCCAAGAAGGGTACCCTCGATAAAGACACATATAGGAACAATTGAACCGTTGCGTCGGGCGCATTCAATGCATCAAACACTCCAGTGTGCAAAAGCTTTGCCTGCCTTTGTCACACGGCCAAGTTTGGAAGTAGTTCGGTTGTACTGCAAGTGGCTAACCTTGGTTGCTTTCTGCTCCCCTGCTAAAAGTTGAACTTTTAGCGGTTTATATTATAGTTGGCAAAAAGTTCGACTTGCTAACTCGGTCGAACGTGGCACTCACTTGACTCATCAGGATCCACGCTTCGAGCCTCGCCTCCGCGCCTCCCCGCAAGGGTTTCCGGGTCTCCCTGGGTTAGATGGTGGGCGGATCTCTGCATTTTCGGACAGGGCTGTCCTGCACCCAAAAAGTACACTCGGTTTTGATTGTGGCGCTGCCAAAATCCAGAATCAACATAGGCCGGACACGTGCACCTTTTCTCTGGCACGGGGACGGTTCCGGCCCCCGTCCTCGGCCTTCCCTTCCGTTGTGACCCCTCTGCTGTTGGGCCAATGGGACAACAAAGCAACGCACCTAACAAGGCTAAAAGGCCAGGAAACAATTGAGAGAAAATAACATCGGGGTGATGGCCATTCGCATACACTGGTGAAGCGGGAGGTCTCCCATAACCACGTTTGTGAATCACTTGTCAAGTGGAGCTTGCTTTGCATCCCCAAGGCAAGAATCTTCCTGAGACTCGTATCGATCTGGTAGGTTCCTTCAATGTAGAAGAAAGTCCAGCTTTGGAAGTGGCATTACTTGCTGGTGCTCAGTAAATATGGGAATGAACCCAGGGGTCCCCTTGAAGGAAACCACCAGTTGGATGGTTTATGGGATTCATTCCATTTCTCATTCCCTACAGCAAGATTACCTCCATGAACCCGGAAGGGGAAAAAAAAACGGAATCTCAATTTGAAAAACATTGAGTCACCTTTCAGCAGAGCGCTCCTGCGCCAGCAGCCTTTCAATCACGTCTTGGTGCCTGAGCTCGGTTTGCTCGCGCTTTTGCGGGGCTCACTACCTTGTAGGAAACATCAAAACGGGGGAGCTCCAAAAACGAGGGAAAAACTGGGGAGCCCCAAAATGGGCCGTTTCCTTTTGTATGTTCAGTGTGAAACACCCTGAGAGAAGGGAGTCCTCCAACAAATTTGTATAGGATATGTCGGATATGTGTAAATGTAAATAAAAACACGGTGGGTACGATCGGGGCGCCAAACAAGGCACACTCTACAAGACTCGCAGGAGGCAACCATGCTCACGCACCCCCGCCAAGAGGGTGGTTGGAGGTGTGGGGTGTACCAAAGTCTGACCTCCACTCAACCAAACCAAAAAACCGATGGGTGCCCGGATCTTTGGCCAAGTGAGCAAGTACTTGAGTTATAGCCCACTAACAGGGTTAACTCCAGAGAACGGGGGTGCTGGTGGATTGTAACCTCGGTAAGTAACAGCTTTCTATTATAGCAAACACCCAAGCCCCATGATTAGACAACTGTGATTCAGGCATCAACTGGCTCGTTTGCCAGGAGACTTTGCAGGCAGTGCTGCGCTGCACTGCCGGCGAGGCCAGCGTCGATCTCTTTTTTCTTGGAGGGGACAAAATTGGTCTCAAAACGTGTTGGTAACCCGGTTGGTTGGCAGGCAGACAGGCAAGCAAAGCAAAGCAAGCAAGCAAGCAATCAAACGAGCACGTGAAACTCGGAAAGCAACAAACCTGCACACAAGCCCTCCCATAAAACAGCAAACACACAGGCAAGCAAACGAGCAAGTCAAGCAACAAGCCTGCAAACAAACACGCAAACAAACAGACAGACAGACAAGCAAGCAAGCGAACAGAAAAACAAGCCAGCAAACAAAACAAGCACGAACGAACAGGCCGGCCCTGTCCAGGTCGCTGCTTGTCCAAGCGTTCTTCGAGACATTCGAGGTTTGGCAGTTCCAGCTTCTCTGTTCTGCCTGGGCCACGAACAGCCAGGTATGTGTGCTAGGATTGGTCATAGGAACTGGTGAACGACCAAAAGGGCAACACACAATCCCTTCTTGAGTGGAACGGTCAAACCAACTAAAACGATATGGGTCAAAACTCCTTTTCTCCCTGCGGCCTGGCAAGATTCATGCAACATTGACTTTACATGTGCCTTTGAAGCCGTCATTTTGCCAGGCACCTCATCCTGCTCATTGGCGTTCCCTTCACATTGTCCTCTTTGCCACCCTCCCCAAAAAAGATGCTTGAACATGGCATATACAGATGCCCCGCTGTTGACACGGAAGCCTTCTTTGGAACCTTTGCACTTCTGCTTTGTGCTTATCATCCAGATGACCGAAGTTCCTGGAAGATCCTTTTTCTCCCACCTGCTGTAGTCAATGTAGCAGACTGGCGCACTGGCTGCGGGATCCACCTCCTATAGTTCATCTGTTTCAATCACGCTGTCATGCTGGTTCTCCTCATACCTCTTGCGGCTTCTCCTTTGCGGGAGTGCTCAGTTGTGATCGAAATGTCTTGGGATCCATCATACATGCTATGAGGGTCTTTGCCAAGGCTTGAAGAAGCCTCCCAGACAATCTTACTCCACTCTGCCAGGGAAAGCTTTGGGCCTTGACCTCCTCATCATTGCTGGAGGCGCTCTTGTGCCACAGCTGGATTTTGATCACCCACTGTCATTTCATCTTCATTGCATGCTTCTGCAGTGTTGCCAGATGACTTCTGCATGAAGCCATTGTCCGGCTTCTTAATCAGTGGCATTTGCGCCAGCACAATCACAAAACGGCAATCACAGAACCAACAGCAAAATGACCAGCATTCACGCAAGCTGCACTTCTGTTGGCTGTTCAGTCCTATCAAGTGCAAGCAAACTCACTGATGCAGCACGTGCTTCCCCAGTGTAAAAGTCTTAGCCTTCTCCTTTCCAAAACTCCAAATTTAAAAGCTTAGCAAGGGGTCAGGCCAAGACCCGAGTCCGACAATTCCTGGGCGGAATCCAAACACACTCCCAACACAGCTACCATATTTTAAATCCCGGGGTGGGCCTTCTTTTTTAAGGCGCTCCAAACTTCAAAGCTTAGCAAGGGATCAGGCCAAGACCTGAGTTTGAGAATTCCTAGTTTGATCCTAGGCCCCAAACATCAGAATCCTTGACGTAAACCATCCAAAACACTCCCGAAACAGTTCTGACAAGGGGGTTACCCACAACGGGCCCTGATCATCTTTAAGGGGCACTGTTCGGAAATCATATGTATTTTTTCTCGGGCGGGTGGGAAATTTAATAGTCCCGACAAAACTAAATTTATGGCCAACCCCTGAAGGGCCTGCGCCCCAAAGCAAGGCCCCGACGCCCGAACCTAAAGACCTAAGTCCAGGGTTCAAGAGCAGAATGCTGGCCGATCAGAGCCAGCCTGACCCGAACTGATTCCTATGGAACACGGAAATGAATCAGGCAAGCTTGGACTGTCCCCTAACGTGCTGAACATGAGGGATGGCTTCGTTGGGTGTCTAAAGCCGTGCAACCAGAGAACAAGTGAGCCCTTTATACTCTTTCAGGCCCATAAACCCCCCTCCCCCAAAAAGAGCCTTGATTCTGGCATCTCAAACAGGCCGATCTTTTTGGATTTTGGGAAGAGGACAACAGGATACCATTAACAAAACCATTTTGTTTTCATGGTTTGAAGGGAAACCAACCCAAATGTTGGGACTTGAGGCGACGCGGCTTACGCCAGGCGACGCAAGATCAGCGATGGCCTCCGCGAAGTTGAGCGCGAATCCAGTGCCTCCGTGCAAGCCTCAGCCAGCTCCCTGAAGATGTCGAACAAAAGGAGGCGTTCAGCTGGATCTGTGTGTGTGTGTGTTTGCGTCTGTGTTCGTGTTTGCGTTCGGTTGTGTGTGTGTGTGTGTGTGTGTGTGTGTGTGTGTGTGTGTGTGTGTGTGTGTGTGTGTGTGTGTGTGTGTGTGTGTGTGTGTGTGTGTGTGTGTGTGTGTGTGTGTGTGTGTGTGTGTGTGTGTGTGTGTGTGTGTGTGTGTGTGTGTGTGTGTGTGTGTGTGTGTGTGTGTGTGTGTGTGTGTGTGTGTGTGTGTGTGTGTGTGTGTGTGTGTGTGTGTGTGTGTGTGTGTGTGTGTGTGTGTGTGTGTGTGTGTGTGTGTGTGTGTGTGTGTGTGTGTGTGTGTGTGTGTGTGTGTGTGTGTGTGTGTGTGTGTGTGTGTGTGTGTGTGTGTGTGTGTGTGTGTGTGTGTGTGTGTGTGTGTGTGTGTGTGTGTGTGTGTGTGTGTGTGTGTGTGTGTGTGTGTGTGTGTGTGTGTGTGTGTGTGTGTGTGTGTGTGTGTGTGTGTGTGTGTGTGTGTGTCTGTGTGTGCGTGTCTGTGTGTTTGTGTCTGTGTTCGTGTTTGCGTTTGTTTGTGTGTGTGTGTGTGTGTGTCTGTGTGTTTGCGTCTGTGTTCGTGTTTGCGTTCGGTTGTGTGTGTGTGTGCATGTGTGTCTGTGTGTTTGTGTCTGTGTTCGTGTTTGCGTTTGGTTGTGTGAGTGTCTGTGTGATTGTGTCTGTGTTCGTGTTTGCGTTCGTTTGTGTGTGTGTCTGTGTGTCAGTGTCTGTGTTCGTGCTTGCGTTTGATTGTGTTTGTCTGTGCGTGTGTGTCTGTGTGTGTGAGTGTGCGTGCGGGCGTGCGTCGGCGTGTCTGCGTGTGTGTGTGTGAGAGAGATTGTTTGTGTTTGTGTTTGTGCTTGCGTTCGCGTTTGTGTTTGCATTTGCGTTTGTGCTTGTGTGTTTGCGTTTGTGTTTGTGTTCGTGCTTGTGTTCGCGTTTGCGTGTGTTTGCGTGTTTGTGTGTGTGTGTGCGCGTGCGTGCGCGTGTGCCTGTGCGTGCGCGTGTCATGTGTGTGTGTGTGTGTGTGTGCGGTTTGGTTGTTTGCTTGATTTGTTTGCTTGCTTGCTTGTTTGCTTGTTTGCTTGCTTGTTTGTTTGTTTGTTTGTGTGTTTGCGTGTGATTCTGTGTGTTGGTGTGTGTGTGTGTGTGTTTGCTGTTGTTGAGGGTACCCTTGTCGGGGTTGGTTTAAAGGAAAGCCAAAAGGAAAACCACCACACTCTCGCTGGTCACAAGAAAATCACAAAACCGATGCCTTCCTCCCAAATCCGCTGACGCCAGGCGAGCGTGTAGATGGCAGTCCGCAACTTGGTCTTCCTTCGGATCTCTTATCAAAGCCGAAGGCTTTTGGGGCTGCCTTTTTTTGGGCATTGTGTGCTGGGTGCCCAAAACCCTGTAATTGTCCAGTGTTTTTGGAGCTTGCCTGCTAAAAACCTGCGTTTCGCCTAGGTCTCTAGGGGGGGGGGGTTCCCTCGGACGCGCAGGATCTGCATCCCCAACATCATCAGGGTTACCTTGCTGCTATGAATTTGTCTCTTTTTTGGCAGATACTAATGGTGTTTTGCTGCTTCAAGCGATGTTGGAATCGGCCTGTTAGGGGTCTGGGTGGGGCCAAGTGCAGTGATACGTTGAGGAACTGCTTGGATTTGCAAAAATGAGTGTTTTTTTGCAATTCCCCACCTGTAAGAGCAGTTACTGCGAAACATCCCCTGCGTTATCGTGCTTTTGGAAGTCAATTTTTAGGGTATTTGAAGGGGGTTGCTAGTATCTGTTTTTCATGGTTGATTTTGGGAAATATCAACAAATCCTGTTGTTTTTTTGACTTTTTTGTGGCCAGCCGGCTGCATTCCCAGCATTCCCGACATCTCTGGTATTTTCTGTGTTACGCCAATTTTGCGTGTCTGAAAGTCTTGAAATGTTGGATGGGAAGATTGGGTCTGTTCCTGTAAGTTGTGTGGTTGCATCCCTTGCTTTTCCAGCATCCCCAGCATCTGGGACATGTTTCCTGCCTGAAAAATAGGAAAGTGCCAAGAAGGCCTTGTTGTGGCACTTTCAGACTTCCACGACAAAAAACAAAAGGTCTCAAACAATTCCTTGCACCCCACTGGCGTCGGCGGATCGCGTAGCGATTTCAATCAGTCAAGCGGGAGGTCACCAGAAAGCAAACCCCGCTTGGAATAGGTCGCCGTGCCTCTCACCGCTACTCTCGAACTTCAAGGGCTCCATTGACGCGATTTTCTTTTGGTCACTACACTGACCAAAGCCAGAGTCGCCTTTTTCACAACCTGCGTTTGGCGATGGGCAACATATTCTTTTGGCCAATCCGAAAACACAATGGAAAGGAGTGCAACGCGAAAATCTTCCTCCTCCCGGTCAACTGGAGGTCACCCGCAAGGATCATGCATAGGTCACCGGCGGCGTGTCAAAAACCGAGAACCATTGGCAACGCAGCTGCCGCTCTTGCTTCTTGGAGTCCGCATGCGTGCCCCCGGTATGTTGGTACCTTCAAAAAGCCTGACCACAAGCTTACTCATAAGTGAAGGGACAAATTCGAATCAAAAAGTCCACAATGTGTTAGCGCTACACAGGACTTTGAGAGCACAGCCTTTGCACCAAGCCGACGGCTAGAGTCCTTACTCCGTTCGACTTTCCGACTGCTCGGCCTTTTCTGGCGGATTGTGAGCAGAAAATCGACACGTCCTTTCAGGAAGGAGGATCAGAACCAAACTGAAACCAGTGAATCCGAATCGGCCGAGCTCGCTTGTCTACACCTACAGCGAAATCCATTTCGCACCACCTTAGTCCTATGATGTTTCCCCTGTCAATACCAACAAACTTGGCTTATAGCTTCAAAGTGGTCAGTATCACATCCGTCAGCCTGAGGAACCCGCGTCCAACTCCTCCGCGACGATGTAGTCCGGCGGACCCTTCCAGCCCATCGGGGCCATGGAGTTCAAAAAAGGCTTCCGAGACCACGTCCGGAGCGGAGGGCGGGAACAAAAACAACACCTCCGAGCGGTTTGCTTTGCCGCAAATTTGTTTGATATTCACCAACAAGAAGTGGAAAAAACAAAGTTCAGGGTCGTCACCCACAAAAACCGGGCACTCAGCACCTGAGAAATGAACTTGGGAAGACCCGCCCGCCGAAAAGCAGCCTTCAGCCTCGAGCCAGAAACGCGGCGAAACGCGGCGAGGCGCCTCTGTTAAAACAAAAAAGGAGAAGACACATTTGGCTGTCAACAAACCGACACCAAAATGGCTTGCCCGATCGGAAAGTGGAAACATGGACCAACACCTGCGGTTTGCCCCTCCTGTTGAATTTTGAGCCACACCCATTTGAGTCATGATCAAAACCCGGTATTAGAATGGTCTACCCACCATGAAAAGAGTTCAAAAGGCGAATTTCCGAAGCTACTTATGGCTGGGATTGTCGGCGCATCATCATTTGAGGTTTGTTTCCGGGAAACTCGCCATTTTGGGCGGTTCCCTTTGGTTCTCTCCCAAAGTACCAACATATGCTGGGAACACAGAAGGGAGGGAACGGAGGGTGTGGAAGGAAGGGACGGCAAGAAAGAGGCAAGACAAGGAAAAGAGAGGAGATATTAAACCAAAGGGCAAAAAGAAGGGAACACCGAACGCCAAAAGAGAAGAGGAAAAAAAAGAAAAAAAGGAAGGGAAAGAACGAAGTGAAGAAAAGAGGGAAAAAGCCAAAGGAATGGAACGAAAGGGGGAAGGGAAAGAAAAACATCCATGCAACTGATCCAGATTCGCCAAGATCCTTCCCTCCAGTCCGGGAGTTTGGCAACCGCCACCAGCCTAAGGCTGGTTTACATCAGGAAGCCTCCAGGACTTATGGGGCCTTTGGCCACTGGATTGGCCCAAGTGGAATTCACTCGCCTGAGAAACAAACCAGAAGACATGGATGCCTTCTGGTTTTTCACTCAGCCATGCAGGCAACCTCTGAGACAATCAGATTGGCAAACTTACTGAGCTTCCCGCTCGCTCAGAAAAAGCCTCGAGCTTTTAAGCGTGGCTGCCCAAAACGTGGTGTGATTCTCACTGGGAGATGCGGGAATGAACACATTCCAACTGCTACAACATAGCCCAATTGTGGTTGGAGGATCTTCACATCCCCGAGTGCCTGAGAAATACGACATCAAAACTTCAAAAACTTCGCGGGGGGCGGGCCATCATCGAGTTCCCTGCAGGCCCTCTCAGGTGTCACCAAGATCTCCTAGAAGACTTGGCCTTTGGGAACAAACACAGGTGAAACTTGTTTCCGGGAAATACCATGCTGTACATGAGATGATGCCCCAAAAACCTAATCTTGACCCCCCCCGCGCCCCCCCCCCCCCCGGCAACCCTGCCCCCTGCCCCCTGCCCGGGCGCTGCCCTCTCTCCGTTTCTTTTGCTTGATACCCTCCCGCCCCCCCCCCCCCCCGGCCATCCCCGCTTTCCTTCTCCCTTCGCGCATGGCGCCACTCCGCCCCTCAACCCCGCTCCTCAGCCCCGCCCCGAGCCGCCGCGCAAGCCCAGGGTGAAGTCCGCCAAGATGGCGCCGGTATTGAGCACCATCACTTCCGCCTGCACTGGCAGCTCCGCGATTCGTGACGAGTGGAGAAAAAAACAACAACTAAGATACACCTGGCGCACGTTGCAACGTGTTGGTGGCGTACGCTGCGTACATCGACATGGTCGTTGGGTTGAAAGGTTCGACCCCCAGACCTGGAAAGGCTTGGGAGGCTTGAACAGCTAGGAGTAAACCATGACAAATGTTCACGCGAAGTGGCTTGTATAGACCTTTGGGCCGCCATACAAACAGGCTCCGCCCACGACTCAACTCGGCCCAAGACAGTCAAGTCTCTGAGTTGCATAGCGAGCAAACCAGCACCCTGTCTCAGGCACTGATTATGTTGAACCAAAATGACACCAGTGCTATCCATGTTTATTATATATTAAGCCTTGCCTCTAGCAGTAACTCTTGACCACCAATTTACCTCAAATATACCCCCCAATTTGTGATAGAGGCAAGCCCTAATTTATATACATATGGGCAGTCGAGAAGTCAGAAATCGGCAAAGAATCCTCAAGGGGAATTCATGGGCTAACTGCTCACGTTTTACCCCCGGACCGGTGAGCTCGTTTTAATTCGCTCCATGCAACGCATGCACCAGCCGCTTGAGGTTTGCGTTTTTGCGCTTGGAATCAGCATGCTAGCTCCGTAGGCCGTGGGTTTCCAGATCTCCTGAAGGCTCCGGGAAAAAGAAAGAACAACTTATGGGACTTTGACTCAAACTGAACTCACAGGAAAAGCACAGGATCTCAAGGGTCATTTCCCGTCGATTCGCTTTGGGGACCTTGTTGCCTATCACCACTTTCCAGAGGCGACCCTGACTTTTTCGACCCCCAAGCTCTTTGGGCCCAAGGCAAAATCGGTCAACAGATCCCCACACCGCCAGCCTCGCCATTCTCCGCAAGCGCCTGAAACGCAGCGACCTGGCATTGGAATTGGGGGCCCGTTAGCAGCATCCCGGGTGGTGGGGGTAGGCTGGGAGATGCGGGTGTGAATTTTGGGGGACCCGAAATGGATGG
Source organism: Effrenium voratum (assembly GCA_963377175.1). NCBI lineage: Eukaryota > Dinophyceae > Suessiales > Symbiodiniaceae > Effrenium > Effrenium voratum. The sequence continues at coordinate 370,001 of CAUJNA010003697.1, read as the reverse complement.
GGATGCACTCGGTCAGTGAACATTCATAGCCATATCCCGTGTGGAGCGGGGTGCCCCAATTCCAATTTTAAGGGGGATGTAAGTAAAGATATAGCTGGGGGCGCCCAAACATCGCCTGCCGGTTGCTTGACAAGCCGTGGACCCGTTTTCACCATGGCTGCAAACCACCATGGTCCGAGTGAAAGAAGGCCACAGCCAGCAAAAACTACCGGGCTCGGTTGGAAAGCGAGAGACAGATCCATAAGTAGATAGTTCAAGTCCAGCATGTAGCTTTCCAGGAAATCTATTGTCAGTATCATTCTACTCTCCTCTTTGCCAAAACGGTCTAGACTAGATTCACCAAACTAGCTCAGGAAAACTTGATATACACAGTCTCGCCAACGCACACTGTGACACGCGACCGGAACTATCTGCGTTCACGTGCTACACTCCGGGTCAAGGATCAAACAACTCGTCCATCCAATCGTTCTTTTCAGGAGCAGTTGACACATCTCAAGGTATGAGCCTCGGCAACACACTTCTGGGTCGCCATTTGAGCAGCGCTTTTGTTGGGGAAGGTCATGCTGATGACGTATCAGACGTCTACGCCGGCGCCTGCGGGACGGCCTACGCATGGTGTATGTCGGTCTTAAAACGCCTATGCGAGCCTAGGCGGTTGGAGTTTTACTCTCCAAGTGCCTACGCGGTGTGCGTCCTGCGCTAAATCCGTGCGTGCGCACCTGCTAGCAACCTGTCAAGCTCATTGGCCCATGCGTCGCGCAGCAGAATGGCATGGGCTGGCGGATTTGCCCACGTGGATGTTGAGACCCGGAGAATGCTCGCTGCGCGCCAGAAAGCCGCTCCACTGGGCCGCAAGCTCCAGACTCGAAGGCGGACAGCTTGGTGCACCAACTGACGGGCGGCGGTCTCTCACGCTTCTGCTCGCAAAAGCTATCAGCACCGTGCTGAGACGCCTGGCCCCATCGAAGCTTGCCACCTACACCGTGGGAGGTCTCGCCCCTCACCCGCATGATCCGACCTCTCCGGCGCCATCCCGAGGCAAAAGCCGCCGAGCCAGGCGCCCTTTGGCGAAGGTGAAGGGCTTGAAAACCACCCCAAAACCACCAATCCAAACCACCTGGAGTCTCCATGACCCTTTAAAAATGGGTCCATGACCCCTCTATTTTGGGCAATGACCCCATTTTTAAAGGGTCATGGAGACTGCAGGCACTAGCCAAGGGGAAGCTGATCATGGTCTTCGTAACCCAAGTGCGGCAAGCCACTTCACTTGGACATGGACCCGTCCCGGCCTCCGCGCTCACGATGCGGCCGCTGGCCACGTTGGTCACCTTGGAGTCAAGCGAAGGGGACACTCGCTGGCTACAAGTCCTGCATCTTCTGATTCCATTCTCTTCAAAGGTGATTTCTAGAGAGAACGCTGGGTGAAAAGAATGGGGAATCAAGTCTTAGAAGGGTGTCCTTGTTCATCACGGTCGCGAAAAAGCATTTCCGCACGTACGCTTCCTAAAACGGACTTCCCAAAATAAAGGTGACAAATTCCAGGAACTGAGGGAGTGAGAACCAAGACAAGTAGGGGTGCGGGCCAAAAAAAGGCTTTCTAGCTTCATGCAGGCGCATGCAACCCATCAGGACCTCTGAATGTCCGCAAGGTTCGATTTCGGTGATCCGGGGAATCGATGCAAAGGTTTGGCTTTGGATTTCTTGGCCACGTCACTCCAATCGGAAGTTTCGGCCTCGCTGTTTCTCGTTGCGTCGAGAGAAGAACCCTCACTTACCAAAGGCCCTGGAAAACAAAGACAACCTGGCCCAAAGTGGGAAAACGAAAAGGTGAAAAGATCGATTCGCTTTTGGCCGAGAACCCAAACAAAACCGGTGGCTTGCCTTAGGTTTTCCTTTAAACCGACCACACAGGTGACAGGAAGACATGGCCCGCGTCGCCCGGAGCTACGCCTCCCGGCGAACATGGCCTGGTCCGCACGAGCCTCCAAGCGCAAGAGCGTGGTGTGCCTCACGCTGGCGACTCGCGACCGACGGCGTCGCCCGGTTTTTGAGGCCCGGGGCTCCAGAAAACAATATCACGCGAGTGGCAGTGCCAGGAAACATTGAGTTTTGCACGACTTGCCGAACTTGTCTTGTGGGTACCACCTTTGCAACATGGCCTTGGCAACCAAACCGTTCACTGAATGACTGAATGATGCGTGAACAGTGCAGGTGGTCGCTGCCAGGATCCATTTGTTTTGGCAGTGGCGCGTGCCGTGCGCCTTGTAGAAAAAAACATCCGTATGCGGGAAAACATATCAAACAGTCTTTGCAACCAAGCCATGAAAAACCCACTCAGCACCAACACAAACCACCAGGAATCAAACTCACTCCACCTCACTCCACCTCACTCCACCTCACTCCACCCACGACCCCGACTGGAAGCCATCTCAGACGGCCGCCGCTGCGCCAGCGGGCAGGCCAGAAAGATTTGGCCTACGACTTCAAAAGAAAACCCGCGAGAAAGAGACAAAGAGAACGGGAAACCCCGAGAAAGACAAGAGCGGGAGAGAGAGAGAGAGAGAGAGAGAGAGAGAGAGAGATCTGAGAAGCAACAACAAAAAAGGCGGAGTCAGAGAGAAAAAAGAGCAGAAAAAAGAGAGAAAATAGCGAAAAGAGTGACAAAAGAGAAAAAAAGAAAGGCGAAGAGAGAAAAAAGGAGAGACAACACAGAAAAAACACAAAACTGAAAGAGAGAAAAGACTGAGAATGGTGACACAACATAAACCAGCGGAAAAAAAAAGTGCAACAGAGAAAAGAGAGACAAGAGAGTAAAGAAAGAACATATAACACAAAAGATAGACAAGAGCGGAAAGAAAGAACCAGAAAAGAGAAAACACATTCGAACACAGACAATAACCGACAACACTGACAAACGAGTAAATAAAAAGGAAGGAACGAAGAGCAAAGAGAGAAAATAGAGACCAGGAACACAAGAGCCAAGCAAAGAAGCTGTAGAACAAATCGAACCGAACTTAAAGAGATACAAAACAAGTAGAGAGACGAGAAACGATGGAGGGAGGGAGAGAGACGGAGAGACGTGGAAATAATAAAAAGAGAGAGAGCGGGAGACTGAGATAGAATAGAGATGAATCGAGAGAGATAGGGAAAAAGGGAGAGGGAAGAGAGAGGAAAGAGAGAGAGAGAGAACAATAAAACAACAAGACAGAGAGGGAGACAGGGAGAGAGAGAGAGAGAGAGAGAAATAGAGAGAGAGAGAGAGAGAGAGAGCCAGAGATAGTAAAAAGGGGAGGGGAGAGGGAGCTCAGAGATAGAGAGAGAGAGGTTGCTGCAATTTGTGTTGCTGAATTTCGGAAGTTTGATTCGAATGGCTCTCACGAATGCAAAGCAAGGGCAACGTCCGAGATGTGGCCACAACATCTGCATGAAAATAAATACCAGTGCTGCTAATTCTTCGCAGGCCAGACTCATTTTCTGCTTCCAAAAAGAGAACGAAGGAACAACATGATCCACTTCGCATTAAGCCCAGCCAAATCTATTGCTTGTGAATCTGTGAGAAGTCCTTCGGATTGGGCTTGAAACAGGATTTCCCTCCAGGTGGCATTGTGGTTTCCCTTTGACGCCCGTCCAAGGGGTCCTATATTTTGAGAACGGCCTTTCAACCAGCCCGCATTACCGCATTAGTCCCCGGTGAATGTTCATACCCCCCCGGAGGTTTCCGTTTTACCCTAGGTCGGCTGATCCTTTGCGACCAGATCTGTGGCACCTTCAGCCGAGCGGATACTGCCTCCAGAGCCAGGTGCCAACTCCATGCCACCTTCGCCTCAGATCGGAATCCCAAAAACCCATTGAAAACCCGCGAAACGGCCGGGTTTTCGGGTGGTGTCCAGCTTCAAATTACCAAAAGGTTCCCAACAAGTCCGACAACCCTTTCTGAGCTTGTGTCGGGCTTTGTGGGTCTGCAGCCGAAAAGCAGATGACTAAGGGAAGATTGAAGAGGACAACCATGCCTAATTATTCATAACACCTTGCCAACCTTGGCAAAGAGGCCCATGTCCATGCTTGCAAGTGGACAAATCATGATTTTAAGCGGCTCCGGAGAGCAAAGGGCCTTCACAATTCATTGCATGAAGCCACGTGGACCCATTGCCATCTTGAAAGCCTTTCGTCGTGGCCGGTGTCCCACAATTAAGACATCCATAATGTACTGAAGGGGTTTACATATGTGTCCCTACCTTCAACCTTTGAGGGAGACGCCCAGGGTCCAAATCTGTTGAAACACCTGTGCACTGGTCCTAACCAGGTACAGCTAAGGAGCTGAGTCGCCCTGGGTAAAAAACAAAAAGAAAGAAGAAGAAACACCCAGACTGTCCATTCCTACCTGGAGTCTCCATGACCCTTTAAAAATGGGTCCATGACCCCATGATTTTGGGTAATGACCAACCATTTTTAAAGGGTCATGGAGACTCCAGGTAGTGGTTTCCGACATTTGAGGCGATTCTGTGCAGGAGAAAAGCCGTCCATGAGGCTGAGAAGAAAAACAACAACAAAAAAACGCCCGCCTCACACCCCGAGTGCCGCCCGAGCCACAGAACCCGTCCACCATGTACATGGGGGACTGCCCGGACTGCGCGCGCGCCAAGTCCTCGCGCAAGCGCACCGCTCGTTTCGGTTCGATGGCTGGAGGAGCTGTGGAAGGAGAGGCACATGGGAAGGGGAGGTACTTGTCATAGGTGAAGATGGACGAAATCCGCTTCGCACCAAATTGAAACCATGGTTGAAACCATTGTTTGCTGGCATCTACAGGGCATCATTGTTCCAGGGCTTCTGAATGGTGGATGGGTGGCTAAGACACCCTGGAATGATTCGTTTCCCCAAACACCAGCAAACAATGGTTTCAACCATGGTTTCAACTTGGTGCGAAATGGATTTCGTCCATCCACAGTAGGTGCGGCTGATGTTGGTTCTGCATCTATACTTCGTGTTTGCAGGATTCAAAAGTTGTGTTGGGGCACAGTTTCGTCCTCAATCCTGACTGCGGTTTAGGGGTTCGGTTCCACCCCGGTCTTCCCTGTGCATGTAATTTCTATAGTTTATTAGATTCAATTAAAATGTTAGGCCATTTTTCAGAAACAGGAGGAACTGGAGGTTGGGGTTGCGGATGAAACTTGGAAAATGCAGGGTTCATCCAACGACGCCGCAGTAAAAAGGGCGAGCTGTAAAAATACAAGTAATGAAATTTAGAGCTGGACAATGCCACAAGTCTCTTACGAGGCCCTAAAGCTCAGGTTTGGTGCGAAACCTAAAAGGAAATGAACCGCGAGCTTCCCCTTAAACTTTAGCTATATAAAAGGTAGATGAAAAGTGCACAAATTGCAGCCCCTCGCGTAGAAAACACACAAAATAACAACACTTCACAGGCCCCTCGCACACTTACGCGAAATAAACAAGACCTTGTAGCCCCTCGCGCAATTAATTACACGCAAAATAGATCAAGCAACAAAGCCTTTGGAGAATTTGCAGCCCCTCACGCACAGTCTTTGCAGCCCCCCCACGCAGATTAACACACGAAGGTAACAGCTACAAAAAACGGGCGTTGCACGCCACTGACTTTGCAGGGTTGCTGAGACGCGCTGACACGCAAAGACCAATAACGACAAGGCAGTTCACCCTTCATGACCCCTCCAATGCAGACCCCCGGACCCTCCAATGGAGAACCCCAACCCCTCACGGGCCCTCAAAAGGAGGGCCCAAAAACAGTCGGGACCCTTAGGGTAAAGAGATTGTCCAATCTACCAGGGCTCAGCCAAGTCAATCTAGCCAAACCTGTTTAGCTCCCAGTAGGGAGCGCCTGAGTTGGTCACCATGCATCTGCGCAGCGAATCCGTCCCTTTCGATCGTTTGGAGGTTCAGCGGAATCATGATTTGCCACAAGGTTTGAGGTTCACCAGGCTACCCAGAACCTACCTTGGCAACCTGCGCATTGATCCGTTTTCCCTGGAAACCGCTGGACAATATGTCATCCTTGCCACAAGGATTGAGGTTCACCAGGCTACCCAGAACCTACCTTGGCAACCTGCGCATCGATCCGTTTTCCCTGGAAACCGCTGGACAATATGTCATCCTTGCCACAAGGTTTGAGGTTCACCAGGCTACCCAGAACCTACCTTGGCAACCTGCACATCGATCCGTTTTCCCTGGAAACCGCTGGACAATATGTTATCCTTGCCACAAGGTTTGAGGTTCACCAGGCTACCCAGAACCTACCTTGGCAACCTGCGCATCGATCCGTTTCCCCTGGAAACCGCTGGACAATATGTCATCCTTGCAACAAGGTTTGAGGTTCACCAGGCTACCCAGAACCTACCTTGGCAACCTGCGCATCGATCCGTTTTCCCTGGAAACCGCTGGACAATATGTCATCCTTGCCACAAGGTTTGAGGTTCACCAGGCTACCCAGAACCTACCTTGGCAACCTGCACATCGATCCGTTTTCCCTGGAAACCGCTGGACAATATGTTATCCTTGCCACAAGGTTTGAGGTTCACCAGGCTACCCAGAACCTACCTTGGCAACCTGCGCATCGATCCGTTTCCCCTGGAAACCGCTGGACAATATGTCATCCTTGCAACAAGGTTTGAGGTTCACCAGGCTACCCAGAACCTACCTTGGCAACCTGCGCATCCATCCGTTTCCCCTGGAAACCGCTGGACAATATGTCGTCCCTGTCACAAGGATTGAAATTCACCAGGCTACCCAGAACCTACCTTGGCAACCTGCGCATCCATCCGTTTCTCCTGGAAACCGCTGGACAATAAGGTTCACCAGGCTACCCAGAACCTACCTTGGCAACCTGGAAACCGCTGGACAATATGTCGTCCTTGCCACAAGGTTTGAGGTTCACCAGGCTACCCAGAACCTACCTTGGCAACCTGCGCATCCATCCGTTTCCCCTGGAAACCGCTGGACAATATGTCGTCCCTGTCACAAGGTTTGAGGTTCACCAGGCTACCCAGAACCTACCTTGGCAACCTGCGCATCCATCCGTTTCCCCTGGAAACCGCTGGACAATATGTCGTCCCTGTCACAAGGTTTGAGGTTCACCAGGCTACCCAGAACCTACCTTGGCAACCTGCGCATCCATCCGTTTCCCCTGGAAACCGCTGGACAATATGTCGTCCCTGTCACAAGGTTTGAGGTTCACCAGGCTACCCAGAACCTACCTTGGCAACCTGCGCATCCATCCGTTTCCCCTGGAAACCGCTGGACAATATGTCGTCCCTGTAGGTTGGAGGTTCACCAGGTTACCCAGAACCTACCTTGGCAACCTGCGCATCCATCCGTTTCCCCTGGAAACCGCTGGACAATATGTCGTCCCTGTAGGTTGGAGGTTCACCAGGCTACCCAGAACCTACCTTGGCAACCTGCGCATCCATCCGTTTCCCCTGGAAACCGCTGGACAATATGTCGTCCCTGTAGGTTGGAGGTTCACCAGGTTACCAAGACCCATCCAAGCCATTCGTCTTGTCCCATCCTGGAGGTAGAAATTTTCCAGCTGCGAGAAGAGGCAGCTCCCGGCCGGGCGGTTGCAGGCTTCGGGCTGGTACCTTCCCGGAAGGCCTTCCGGCCCCGGTGGAAGGGTGCGCCACGGGTTTTTCTCATGTCTTGCTGGTGCGAGAGATGCAGGGAATGAGGGAATTCGGCAGGGAATGAGTGTGAATGACCCACTTTTTTCAACCATCCCCTATGGCTTGCTTTGTTTGGGAACATAGGCAGGGAATGAGGGAATGACCCTGAACCATCCAACTGGTGGTTTCCTTTACTCGAGGATGCCCAGGTTCATTCCCTCATTCCCTGCCTATTGCACCAGCAAGTCATGGAACTCAATCAAAAAGGGTCCAACTCTGTGTGATAGTTCCCCCCCCCAAAAGAAAGAAACGTCATGGAACCCCAAAAAGCAGGTTGCCCAAGATGGACCTCCTCTGAAAGGTCCCATCTGAAGGGAAAAACCTGTCGTAAGACTGGTGACATCCTCCAGGCTTTTCAAGCAAATCACTCTTGGCCCACACAATTTTGAGCCGTAACAAAGGCAGGTTGCTCTTGACACAGGCAAATTTTGTCGGACAGTGGCCAGTGGCCCGTGCAAACGGCCCGAAAAAAGGCCCGATATAGGACAAAATCAAATGGGTCGAAGAGAATCCTGGTTCCCCACAGGCAACCCCCGGATCTTGCACAAATACAATGGGACTCTCGGGATTTTCACGAAAAGCAGAGTGCGAACACTTCCTCCTTTTGAAGGAAACCTGGGATCAGGTGTCTTCTCAGAAAAAAAGGGGGTCGAACTTTGGAATAGAAGCCAGGCTTCCAACCCCGGGACCTCCGAGCCAAATCCGGAGCAGTACTGGGCAGTGCAAGCTGATTCCCTGCCAAAAGCTTTGAACTTGTGGCTGACATTCGGAAACGAAACCCGCTAAACCACCCGGAAAAGATCCAAAAGAGGCCTGAGGAACCGGATGGCTCCACTAAACCACCCAAAGGACACCCCGAAACACGAAACCACCTAAAAGGATCTAAGAAAGCCTAAGGAACCACCCAAAAAGATCCAAAAGAGGCCTCAGGCCTAAGGATATTCTTGGGGATGTTCCTCTAGGTCTCAAACCCATAGGCTGCACGAGGCTCGGGCTCACGACTCGACTCTCGACTCGACGTCTCCGGCCTAAAGGCTGTGAAGGACACGCCGATCTTGTCGCAGGTCCTAAGAACCCCCCGGCGCCCGGTCCGAGGTTTCAAGGGCCATCAAGGGCGCCTGGAAACGGGGCATCCCAAAAAGAACCGAGAGAATTCGGGGAACGGAGTCGGGGAACGGGTTGAGACGACTGGTGCTCCAGCTCTGGAAAATGGATGGGCTCCCTTTGGTTTCATTGAACAAACCACCCCTGGTGGAGGGTTGCACCCCCCAAAAAAACGGGACACGCTTAAAATTGAGTGGTTGGAACAACCAGGAATCCTTTTACCGATCCCTTTTAGCGTCAGAAATCCTAGACTCGGCGGACCGATTCGATAGTCTGTGGCGTGGTTCCTCAGGGAGAGAGAGGCGTGGTTCCTTCCGTTCGTTTGGACTCCACAGACCCCCGGTATGAGAGCATCTACCATAGGGACCCAACAAATGGCTGATTCCTTCAGATTTACTCTTGACCGCCATCCAAAGAAAGTCCCTTATTTTCGAACACACCCGAATGGCATCCACTACTGTCGGCATCCATTGTTTGCTTCCGATGATCCAAAGGAAAAACCCAAAACTTCAAGTCCGAATTGGATCCTCAAGTGAGCTGGACCTACATAGTGAGCTCGCCGCGCCTGCCGGAAAGATCGAAGAGAGACCTGGCAGAAGGCAAGGCGTCTTGCCTAAGACGAACATCCTGCTGTAAAAAGGCTGGGCCAATCCGGGTGTGGGTCAAAATGAAAGCACCAGAGGACCGCAGGTGTGTAATCCATGCCCAGACACCTGAGTCACAATCAAGACCTGGCAGAAGGTCTGCCCAAAGCCATGCAGGGTGTTGATTGTGACTCACCTACAGGAGCAGCATGGGACTCAAATCCCAGGAATCTGTCACGCTTCCGAGCTCCCCAAGAACTGATCCAATGAGCAAACCCGTTTTGGATCCTGGCCCTATCCAAGCGGGCATTCTAGAGGCTTGGCTGGTCACCTCTGTCATGTGTACGCAATATGGTCAGAGCTGTCCTTCGTACGGTGAGCATTGGTGAGTCGCGCGGCGGCGGCCAGTCCATGCTCCGTGCAAAGAAGGCGAGCTAGTGAAGAATGTGTATGAAGGATCGCAACAAACTCAACAAGCCCATACCCAAGAATCTGCTCTCTGACAATCCCGCCAGTGCTCGGCCCAAGATGGCCTCACCCATTTGTTTATTCCTGTGTCTCTAGCAATACTCGATGGTCAGAAGCACTGAGCGAAGAGAAGAAACCCACTGCAGGGGCTTCTTGATCTTCACAAAATCCTGGAGACTGTCCACCAATGATATCAGTTGTGTGTACCTGCGCTGATCCTGCCGCACTCATCAGAATTGTCCACACTGCCAGCACCTGTCACAGGTTTTTGCGAGCAAATGAAGTGTCGACTTGGCTCCAAAGAAAGAGGGTGGCATGTAATTCTGAAAAACGAAGCAGTCCTAGATGCTGTGGCCACCGTTCCTTTTCAAAGTAATCTGAAGCCAGTAGGCTTAGGTGTCGAAAGGACAATCAATGGAAAACAACCCGTTTTGAGAATATCCATTTGGACAACGATGCTCAATAACTCTGTCGTTTGTGGGTCACGGGCATGGCTTCCCGAACGACCCTTCTTAAGGGGCAACCATGACCGTCCCAGACAAAAGGAATGATGAAACTGGGCTGCCCTCAGATCCCCTGCTAAAAGTTTAACTTTTAGTGGGCTAAATTGGAAACCCCACTAAACCCTAAAAAGCTTAAAAGCTAAGGAACCGGATGGCTGAAAACCGCCAAGGAAAGGCAACTTCAGCGCCTGCCAGCGCGCCACAAACCCCTCCCCTCGCCTATCCAGCAGCATCGCAGTGCGCAGGGGCCTCAAGTGGCAGCTGGGCAAAACGTTCCCAGAACCAACCTTCTGGATTCAAAGGCTTAGTGAAGGAGTCCCTGTACAATGGAACCTCCCGGTAAGAGGGAACCCTATGTCGTTCTGGCGAGATCACACCCTATGTGTCGTTCTGGCTGGTTTGAGCTTGGAACCTATTCTTGAAATTGAATTATTGAACATCAAATCCAAAAATTGCAACAATTCCAAAATCCTGGACCCCCAATTGTTCCGATCATTGGAATTATTTGGCCTGGCTTGGGGCCAAATGGGATTATCAAATATTGCAATTGTTGCCACTATTGCAACTATTGGATTGAATTCCAACAAATGCAATAATTGCAATAGTCAACCGGTCCCAGATTTGGCCCCAAGCCAGCCTCAAAGAGTCGAATATGCACTCCAGAGTCGGCAATGTGTCGCAGGTCCCCAGTTACCCAGGGAACCCAGGGAACCTGGACGACGCGAGGCTTCCCGGCTGACTGGCATCCACCCGCTCGTGTCCTGACGCGAGAGGCCTCGCCGGAAACGGCGAACATGGGACTCCAACTCGCTTGCTTTCGGCCCCCTTGCTAAGAGTTTTCAACTTTTAGTGGTTTAATACGGAAAACCCATTAGTTGGCAAAAAGTCATAAAGTCCTAACATCCAAGCAAAATGCACCAAAGCCAAGATACTGTGGATTCACAAAATCCATTTCGCACCACCGAAGAAACGCTGGAATGATTCCCCTGTAAATACCAACAAACAATGGCTTCAACCATTGCCAATCAAAGTGGTGCAGGAGTTCGTCCATCCACAGTATGGAGATTCCTCTGAACATGTTGATCTTTAGGGCTGCATCGTGTTTTCCTTTTTTGAAGGTATTCAACTTGCATAGTCCCTCTTGGGTACATCCCTAGAATCTGCTTGGACCGTCGGAAGACACTTGCCCCTGACAAAGCAAAGTCCTGCAGTTGGAGATGTGTCAAACATCTAAGCATCTTTCACGTTAAGAGAAGGAATCTAACAAATCCTAGTTGTCTTCGAGGACCCCCAATTCCCAATAAGGGCTAGCGGCTAATAAGGCCCAAAAAAAGGCTAACAGGGTCCCTTTTGAGTGGCTGCTTGGATGGTCCCCTAAGGGCACCTCTGACAACCACGGGAACGAAAAGCCCAGCACTTGCTTTGTGAAGGAACAGCTGACTCGCCTCAGCGCAGGTCGTGGCCTGCCCTATCAAGTCCGAGTGGTTAGACCGCCAGGCACCAGTTAATCCTGGTACAAACCACCTACCTGGCCCATTCACAGCACCCAAACCTCATCGTTTGTGTTGATTATGGAGCCAGCTCAGAGCCTGACAAGCAACACATGAATTAGGCAAAACACCCGACAGGGGCTAGGCAAAACTTATTTGGCACCTACTTGTTTTTTGTTTATGTTGTGGGTTTAGGCAAAACACGGACTTTTCCTGGCCCAATTCTCCGAGTACGTCAGAGCCCGGGATCCCAAAGCCAGATTCCGTTGCATGATCAACAGGAAAATCAACCGTACGGTGCATCTTCACATGCATGAAACATCAGGTTGTAAATGTAGGTGTAGACATATAACTACGTATATATGATAGCATCATATATTGTATAATATAATACCATATAATACAAGATGATATGACGTAGTGTAGTATACTATGCATATGCCCTGAGGCTCATGACCCCTCCAATGCAGACCCCAGGACCCTCCAATGGAGAACCCCGACCCCTCACGGGCCCTCAAAAACAACCCATTTGGAGGGCCCAAACACAGTCGGGACCCTTAGAATGTATTGGAACAATTGGAACAATTGCAACGCCCCCTGAGTCCTGCAGGTCTGCTGGGCACCGCAAGGTACCTGTGTGAACCACCGCAGGTTGGGTCCATTTAGACATCTCTAGGGGAAAATGAGATTGGTGTGGCTCAACATCAAAGAGCTAGGGCAAACCACCGCTTTTAGGCGTTGGTTCCAAGGTGCCATATTGGCACCTTTTTTTGAGGCACTGCCGTATGGGTGTGGCCCTTTTTAGGAATCGGACCTCCAAAATGGCGCAGCGGTTTTCTTTTGGTTCCCTTTCAAACCACCAAACCAGGGGTATATACCCCTCAAAACAAGGCACGCTCGTATGTGTATATATACAAACTGCACATACCAACACGGATTTTCCAATGCGATGCAAAAATTCAGAAGCATCACAAGCAAATGGATTTCACTCCATTTGCTTCAGTCCCCTGTGGAAAAACACACATATTTCCAGGAGTGCTTTTTTCGTGCAGGTTGTCCGTTTCTGGGTTCAGTGGTTGGATTCATCACTAGGGGCCAAAACCCGCCCCCCCCCCCAATTAATACATCTGGTTGGCTGGCTAATATGGGCTGCCCTCAGATCCCCTAACAGTTTAACTTTTAGTGCCCCGCATGACTATGGTTCGTAACGTGGCCGGTGGTAATACCACGAACCACGAACGCGTGCGCAGACTAAGTTAAACGGCGGTGCCCCAAGTGCGATAAACTTGAAGGGCAACAAGACGGCAAGGACGCGAGGCACCATAGCTAGAGGGACAACAGCCGAAACCAGAGGCCAGCATCAGACCCCAAGCGGTGGCTTGCAGGGCCAAGGGGCCGACTACAATGGCTGCTCCTCATACAGGAGGAGCAGGCATATGGAAGGGTCAAAAGCCCGAAAAGAGACTGGGACAAAAAAGGGTGAACCCCAAAAGTGAAAACAGCAAGGCTGGAAGAGTGAAACCTGGCCCCAAAACAGCAACAAGACAAAGCCAACCTCCTCAAAGTACGTAGCCAGCACAAAAAGGGATGATCCTGAAAGGAGACGCAGGCTGAGTGACGGGGCCTACATGAACGTCAATTGGCTTATCCTGCAGCTGCGGCCGAGAAGTAGATGTTGCTCATCATGGATGGCGTGGTCTGCTTCACGGATATAGATGGGCTTTGCTATGTGAACTAGCATGGGACCAACCCCGGCATCGCGCTCACGGATGATAAAAGCCTCCTGGCAAGGGGCCACTTCTGAAATCTGGAAGTCCCCAGGCAGAAGAACACCCCTGATCACAGCAGCATGGTACCCGGCTTGGGGCCTTATGGGGGTGAGTAAAGGAAGGATCATATCCAGGCATCCCTTTGCCAGCATCATGGTTCAGGCAAGAACTGTCCACTGCATTCTCGATGAAGTCAAGGGAAGTCACAAGTCTGTCACGCGTACCATGAGAGGCGATGAAGGCACATGCACAGCTCCAACTGCCAAAGCCACCACCACAAGAGAGGGGGTCAAAGCCGAAGTCTGGTCTTCAACTGCTAAGTATAATCCAATGGTGTCCGCCAACGAAGCAAGTACGTGAACAGACGAAAAAAACACAAGCCGACCAACGTAAGTGCAAAGTGAACTCGCATCAAAGACGAAGAGGTCCTCAAAGCAAAAGTCAAGGCGGAGTCGCCTGACCGAAGTATTCATCTGCCCGATGTCATCCACACAAGACAATAGTATCGCAATGCAACATGGCGGAAACGCGGGTGAGACGGGGCTCATGTTAGCACCACCCGCCGTTACCACGTGGCGGTCTTGAGCAACAACGGCTTTAACTTTTAGTGGGTTAAATGGGAACTACCACTAAACACTAAAAGGCAACCTAAAAGGCTAAAAAGCAAAGGAATCGGAAGGCTGGGAGCCACCAAGTAATACCGTGGATGGACAAAATCCTGCACCACCCAAAAAACCCTGGAATGATGATTCCGCTGTAACCACCAACAAACAATGGTTTCCCATTGTTTCAAAGTGGTGCAGGATTTCGTCCATCCACGGGTCCACATTCGTCTTGAAAAGGTACGAAACGACGAGCCGGAAGCTTCCCTCAATCGGCGCGCTTGGACTCGAAGCGCTGCGGCGCCACTGCCGTGGCCAGGTCCCCGACCAGCTCGGCACGCAGCTGGCCTGACTTCACAGCGGCGATGGGCGTGCAAAAACCCGGCGCTGCTTTTTTGCAGCCCTACTAAAAGGAAACAGCTACAGACCCCAAAAAAACAACAAACCAAAACTTGGTAGCGAACAACGGTGTGTTTTGCAGCATAAAAACAATCACACCCAACAAAACCCAAAAAACAACAAACACCTGACAAGAACGGTGAAGGTAAGGCTTGTTTGCCACTCGAGGAGCAAGCGCCACCAATTAGAGGAAAGCTCACTTGGCCCACAGGGGTACATAGCAAGCTTCGTATTTTCTGGTTCTGGTTCATCATATATCACGCTTACCACCTTGCCTGCGAATTGTGGGGTTGCACTCCCTTGCCTTTTGACCCCTCAGTCGGGAGTGAGGATGACGTTTGATCCCAAGGTCGACCTTCAAACCAACCCATCCCTTGATGGCGAGGGGAACCAGTTCACACATAGCTACTGTGGAATGTGTTGAATGTGTAGTCAGTGTTTCTTTTGCTTTTTAAGAAGCCAACGGTTGGTTCGCAGCTCCAAACACATGTCAGTTGAACCGTGCTGCACCGGCTTGTTCACGCCTGCCTGAATGATTGAGTGCAAAATAATCACAACCGTAGTTTGCCCATAAGCATGAGGTAATTTGTTTGTTCTTATTCCCTCAGACCCCACTCAAAATAGTATGCTCGTATAGCACATCCAGAATTCCTTTCAAAAAATCCCTAGACAGAAATGACAAGGCACGTATTATGCGGCGCACACATGGTATCAACCCAGGCTCATTTGGAGTGAGCCCCTGCAGGGTGTTCCCAGAAGAGGAACACATCGATTTGTCTGTAACAAATCACGCGAAATATTTGCAGACCCAAAGGGAGACACCTCAATTGGGGGGTTCCAGGATTCCTTTCAAACATCCCCTAGACAGAAATGACAAGGCAAGGGGATATTCTGCGGCGCACACATGGTATCAACCCAGGCTCAAATGCGAGAGAGCCCCTGCAGGGGCTCTTCTCAGAAGAGGAACACATCGATTTGTCTGCAACAAATCACGCGAAAGCAGACCCAAAAGGAGAGACCTCAATTGGGAAGCCAATGAAAAGGTGCAACAAATCACGCGAAAGCAGACAGACCCAAAAGGAGAGACCTCAATAAGCCAGTCAAAAGGGCCATTAAACTTTCAACTGTCGACGGTGTTCTGGAAAGCTAAGGGCGTCCAAGCGTGGGGGTTATGTGAGTGCCCAAAACCACAAAAAGACGCTTGGTTCTACCTGGCTATCAGGGCAACCGTCTTGTGGCGTATTTTCTTTTGACATGACCCCCCTTCTCCAAACTCAGACCCGGTGCAGCCAAGGACCTAAACATGTCTCCATGATGCGCCTGCCGGGTGTTTACTTTGGGAGCCCCCAGTTTCGCAGTGAAAAGTGAAACACCGCGCCTCCCGCTGATGCGACCACCGGTTGCTGTTGACCTGGCCAGAGAAGTCCCCCAGGGAACGGGGTTCCAAAAGCCAATGAGCGACTCCACCGGCCTGCAATTGCGGTTTGACATGCTATCTCCGAATCTGAGAAACGGCTCGAAACGTTTCTGATCTATCGGTGTTCAAGCCTTACCATCACTTAAGGCAATGGCATGTTCAAATGAATCAACTAACAACTACTAGCTACTGCATAGCACCATTAATATTGCAGCGCGCCTGCGTGCAGAGGCGAAAATAAAAATGCCATGTGCCGATACACCATGATACTAGTGTCGCGTATTCAAGTAAGCAACGGACACTCTCACCGGTGGATGGCTCATTTGGGTGGTTGCTCCCCCATTGTGGGAAGAGGAGATTGGGCAAACCCCGCATGCATTCTGCAATTAACCGTAAACTACCGGCAATACTGTTCACTAAGCTAGAAAGCTATCTTGTGTCACCGCCCAAACCATACAGGAACGCAGGAACCGGTAAGACAGGCCAGCTGTGCTCAGCGTCATGGTCGTCTCGGAGTATGTCACGTTCCTCGCAAGGCAATGCTCAAGATGCAGCGCGCCGTGCAGCCTTTCCCATGCTTCAGGTCCCTTTCCCAACAGAGATTCAATCCATCGATCCCCGTGACCCTCATGTCCAGAGCGGATTGCCCCCAAGAAGAGAGTCCAACAGAACCAACAACGCCTCCCAAAATGCACATATACCAGGGGTTACCACTAGTTCCTAGTTCTTGTTCTGCATAAAACATTGACTTCGGATTTGCAGGCATGCCTCTGCATTGATCTTCCCAAAAAGAACAACTTTCCTGTTACACGAGTGAGGAAGCCCCGGTGGCTTCCGCGACAAAAACAAAAAAAACGTTCAAATTAACGCACGAGTCTCCCCCAGCCGCTCTCATAGTCGTCCGGCGTTCGGAGCCGCACCGTGATGTCGTAGAAGATCTAACGCCGCGAACCGATTTGGTCAAAACCTGGTACTAAACTTGATTCTTGTTGATCCCTTGGCAAACAGTTATATAGCTTTTGGTGAGTCCAATGAAAAATTCCACAGTTTCCCGAAACAAGTTAAAGTCCAAAGATCCGTTACCAAATAAAGGCAAAAGGCTCTGGCCTAAGCCCTGACCTGGGTTTTGATTGCGACTCATTTAGCTTGGTTTGGAGGTGTTCCAGTGGCAGGCTCGGGGTCGTTCTCCCTCAACCAGAATGGGTGGAAATCCACGCCACACAACCAATTTCGGGGGAACCCTTTTTGAATGGGTGTGGCTCGAAGTACCGGTTGCAACAATCCTTTGTTGGTATTGCGCGTATTTCGTTGGGCCAGTGCAATCCAGCTGGAGTCGAGAGGCGGAATGGATCTGAAGCTGATCCCAAAACATGCGGAAGTCACATGCAAGTCGTTCGTTCTTGGACCAAAGCCATGCTCAACACCCCTCGTCCCCCAAACTGACTTGGGGTTGTGACGAGTAATCATCCTCTTTACTAGAAATATGTAAACAACATTGACCGTTGCTCATTGAAGAGCGGTGCAACATGCGGTGGCAAAGCAGTCTCTACAAAATAGTTGCAAGAGATGATCCCAAAGTATTGTGCAAATGGGAAAACAAACCTAGCTTTGACCGGCATAAGGCGCAAGTGGGGTGACCATCATTTTGACCAAACCAAACGACCAACCCCCCGCTCTTCAGGGGACCCGAAATCAGCCTTCGTCATGGGTGAGGATGCAACCGGTAGGTTGCCCATGCCGAATTCACTAACCTGAAATAAGGGTCTCGCAAGAAACAGAAGGGCGGGGGGGGGGGGGGTGCACGAGGTCGTCGTCGTTGTAGCTCGGCATAAGGGTAACTCAATCATGGGCGGTTACTTCTTGCGCCACGCACCTGCTTCCTACTCCATCATCTGGAAGCGGTTTCCAGCCATCGACCCATCTGGACTTCAGGATGTGATCACAAGTGATAAGTCCTATCTCCTTTGTTTGATGTCACAAGGAACCGCTCGCCTTGGGCCGCCCGCCGACGACTCGAGTAGCCCGCCTGTGGCTGGCTCACCTCGTAGACGGAGTACCAGAGGCTGTCGAAGTTCAGGCAGTGGGCGCTGTCACCTAGAGACGAATGCGGATGCACTGCAGATGGGCGCGTCGTTGTCGAGGTTGGACCTCCAACATGTGGGTTTTCCTTTTGGGGTCGCTGTAAAACCACGGTGTCGTGTTGTTGTATTTTTTTGTCTCGACCTCCAAAATGGTGGGTTTTCCTGCTTGTTGTTTTAGTGTCGCTGGAAAACCACGAGAAAGCGGTGCCAGCGGATTCCCATGAGCGTTGGGCGTCCAAAGAAATTCGGACGCGCCAACTGGGGGCTTATGTGAGCTTCTGGTTCTCCATGGATATGTAGGCCTTGGAATCTGTCTGAAACCAGTAGAATACTGAAGTGGCCGATGAGGATTTTGGGTGCGTGCTGTGCAGAGGAGCCTCTTGTTCAGAGGAGTCTTCTGTTTGGTGTCCCACTTTCTTTTTGGGTTGCACGTTCAGTATGACTTTTCATTGGAAAGGGGACCCTTGGTGGACATGATCGTGGGAATTTTTCCTGCTAAACATCACGGAAAAGCTGATCAAAGTGGTCAGAATGGCTTGACACAGCCGCACAAGAAAAGACTGCCCAAACAAGATGGATTGCGGCTGTGTTTGTTTGAGGGTGCCCTTTTTTATTCGGAGTTAAATGGAAACCAAAAAGAACCTCCGACTTTGACATATCCAAATCTTTGAGGGTACGTACTTGTTTGCTTTGATTCACTTTAAAGGGAAACAAAAAGGAACACCGACAAAAAAATAGACACCCACTTTGAAGCCAGTTCAATCGTCCACTTTTTGCGACTGCGGTTAATGTTTCTCTCGGAGTGATGTTTAAGAGAAAATAGCGTGTGCTCCCTGTTCTTCCAGGTCGAAGTCACGTTGGGCTCCTGGAAAACCGGTACGGTGGGTTCGTGAACGAAGGCTGCCGGGCGTCACCGCATCTGCATGTGACGTGCAGAAAAGCCGCGTCTGTATGTGGGTCCAAGCAACAAACGCAGTCAATGCCAACGAACAACGACAGAACTGCAAAATATGTGGGGCTGGGTCAAAACATGGGGAACGCTGAAATAGAGGTGTCCTGTTGGTTTCCCGTCAGAACAACCCAAAGCCAACAACAACAAAAAACAACAAAAACAAAAAAAACTCCACTCCCGTGCCGTAAAATCTCCCGCAAATTCCCCAGCCAGGACACTCATGCTGAAGAGCCCGCAGTCGGAAGACATCCGCGTGGGCTCCCCGGACCTGAAACTTGGACCCATTCAAAGGTTGATTGTGGTCCGGAAGGGAACCCATGGCCATGTTTGACCCATAACTAACGGGAAATTAGCACATAAACTAGGGGTTCATGAGGTTCATATATTAGGGGTACACATTCAGCCTTTGAACCATGCTTTGGTTGTGTGAATGACCTTGAAACCATTTACCCGGGTGCCAACCACTAAATCTTGGTAGCCCTACCAACGGAATGTTGGACATGGGAAGATGCAGTTGTGGGCTGCTGGCCAGGTTAACCCCGGATCAATCAACCCCAGTTTATCAACAGGGCTCCCTGGGTTTAGTGGGGAATCACCTTTGGAGGGGAACTACTGTTGATGGACAAATCCTGCACCACTTGGGATGGATAAAACCCCATAAATAATAGGATAAACCATATAGCAACTGGTGCAGGATTTTGTCCATCAACAGTATGACGGGTTTATTCATCTTTACGTAACATTCGTGTCTTTGAAGGGAATGATTAGCAGGATCATATCATCTGACCACGGGCTTATGTCAAAGTCAAGCATTGGGAGGCAAGCATCCCTGGCTGTCGTTCAAACTCGGAAATTCCGGAATGCCCACAAGTGAAACACTGACCAACTGAGGTGAACCAAAAAAGTTTGAACCTTGGCCTTGACTCAAAGGATGAAAGCACCAGGACCATGACACACACACACACACACTGGACTGTTCACATGCAAACAAAAATCACAGCATGCCAGTGTCACATGTTCAGTGTGACGCCTGCGGGTTTGGATAGGACATGCAAAAATCGGCCAACCGGAAATCAACCGAACCCCTACATGATTGGGCAGGGAAGGTCGTCCTTAGGGCTCTCAGCTCGTTGGACCCCTGCCTCTTTGTACCTTGAGGCCTCTGAGGCCCCCGGCACCACTTTCCCCAAGTCACAGGCGCAGCAGAAGCCCTGGCTGGGCGGCGCGAAGGAGTGGCATCCGCATCCGGAACTCGGAGAACTCGGAGCTAAGGAGGTTGAAGAGATCGGAGAAAAGTCGGGTGAACGTGACAGGTTTGGCCATGAGAGATGAGGTTTAGCCTGGTCGGCGCCAGGCTGATCTTTTTTCTGGCACGTGTCAATCTCCAAGACCGGGGAGGATTTCCTGAGAACCTCATCCAGCTTCCCTTTTGGAATTCGAGCATTCATACCCCATTGTCCATCAACATTCCTCAGGTTCCAGATATCGATAAGCTCAATACCAGCCAGTTGATGCTGCATCCATTGGCGAATAGCGGAGAACTGCTTCTGTCGGATAGCATTTTGAATATCCCTGTCCTCATGGAACTCTCCCATTTTGCTTTAGGCATTGCAGGCCCATGGACGATCTGTTACATGTTGAGAAGCGTCTCCTTTCGGAGCTCATGGCCCACTTCCCTATGGAAACCCACCATGAAGATGTCCCTTTCTTTATGCGTAGGAATGGACCCAAACACCTCGTTGACGGAAGGGGCACAACACAGGAAAACCAAAGCTGGGGCCAATAAAACTCGAGGGTCGCCTCCGTGTGCCGGAAGCGCGAGTCGCGCATCCAGCGCAAGATGTGCCGTGTGTGTGTTCATCGATTTCAGGATCTCTTCAAAGGCAAAATAGAAGGAAACCCAGTGATGGAGAGACGTATAATTCTGAAACCCTCTCCCCTGATCCTGATCAAAGGAAAATTCCAGCCAGGACTCCAAGAAATCCAATCGAATCTGCAACTATTTGACATCAATTCACCAGACACAGCTTGGATCGGCACTGCAAGAGCCACATTCTGCGCCTCGCCAGTCTCAAGTCGCAATATTGCTGTTTGTGAATTGGCATAAAAAGGCAGAAAACGCACGAAACGATGGATCAATCAAGCCCGGACTTGCAACTGGAATGGGGTACTGCGAACACCCTAAACATTGCAACGCCAACCACGTTACTTCAGGAATAGGTGTGTTTTTGGAGGGCGCTCTCTCTTTTTTCACCGGAAAGCCAAACGAAAATTTGAGAGATCCAGTCGGGGATCCCGCGCCTCTGAGTCGAGGACACGCTGATCGCCCACAACTGGCGGAGAGGAGACTTGTGGCAACACACAGATCAAGAACTTACCCCTTAAAACTCCAAGGGTTGGGGAAGTTAACCTTTTACAGACATATAGCCCATGTTACCCAAAAAGTTGAAAAGTTGTGTTTTTAAGAGGTAAGAGAAACCCCAAAAGGGAAAAACAGAGGAGTTTCCTCTGGGTGGTTCCACGTGAATTTGCAGAGTTAGCCGTTTAGCCCAGTGGAAAGCAAGAATCCAAACAAATACAATCATGCCCTGCAAAACTAAGAGGGACATCCAAGAGGTCAGGGACTGAATGTGGCTCAAGCCTCAAAGGAAATCTTCGAACGGTTAGCAAAGGAAATACATTAAATATCCGAGAGATTCACCGGCAACCAAATCGTTGAAGTGATCCTGTGTTTCACATCCTGCAGTTCTGCATCGAGCACTACCTCATGATCTTCTTGAAATCTGCAAGGCTGGATCCTATTTGAACGAGGGTCCCTTGTCCCAAAGCTGCCAAATTGTGCTGGCACATGGGTCCACACGCGCAACATCGATCCTAAGACTCCGAACGGCACGGGCCCCTGAGCATCTCGCTTCGTGGACTTGCAAGGCTCGAGAAGTGGGCGAACCGACAGAGCACTCGAAGTTTCCCAAGCACTTCGTCACTTACCCCACGCTCATTTCGTGAACCCCGTGAGTGGGGCTAACCCGCAAAGCACAAATTCGAAGCTTCCCTCGTTA
Organism: Effrenium voratum; assembly: GCA_963377175.1. Classification (NCBI taxonomy): domain Eukaryota; class Dinophyceae; order Suessiales; family Symbiodiniaceae; genus Effrenium; species Effrenium voratum. Next base: position 347,885 of record CAUJNA010003697.1, on the reverse strand, counting down.
GCCCCGTCTGCTTAAGCCCGGCGTGCTCCGGGAAAAATAGCAACTAAAAAGGAGGCAAGCGCGAGCCACGGTTCTGCCAGCGCTGAACAACATGCAGACCAACGCCGTTCGCCGTTCTTTTTCCTTGCCCAACGCAGGCGCCCTTCTGACCCAAAGGCGACCGTTTCGGTGTGCTGCAAACAAGCTGCCAGGCGTAAAGAACACATGGGTCGCTTTTGAGGGTACCCCGTGTTTGTGGCTTTGAAGGGAAACCAAGAGGACAACGACCCATTCTTGGAGAGTCCCCTAGAAAAGACACACCTAGAGTCTCCATGACCCTTTAAAAATGGGTCCATGACCCCATTATTTTGGGTAATGACCAACCATTTTTAAAGGGTCATGGAGACTTCAGGCACTCACATTGTCAATGATATTGTCCTATCAATCGGGCTTTCCCTGCTCGCCAATGAGGCGATCGGCAAAATCGGCGACAGGTGGCCCGGTATTTTCACCATTGGAAGCACGGCTTGAAGCGACGTCGCACAACGGCTGGCTAGGTCCTCCGGTAGAGAAATCAGAATAAGGGTACCCTTTTTTCTGTAGTCTATTTTAGTAGGGGAACCCTCCCCTACAAAAGGGTAAAAGGGCACTACTAGGGGACCTAGTTGGGATACTGTGATGCATCTGTGTTCTTCAGTGAGGAAGCATATTGAAACACGTCCATTTGTTGGTAGACTTGCATGCAAACGGATGCCAGAGGAGGAATATAATTGGTAGATTGTTGGGGCATGTCAAATGTTTACCAGATGTCGGGGCTGATCAAAAGGTCCTTTACACACGGGATGACCATTGGGGAAATGTCCCACTAACTGGGAGAAGTTTGCCATGCGTCTTTGGGGGCCACCAATATTGAGCAACCCCTGATTAGAGCTAGGCCCAGTTATAGAATGTATATTTCATTGTTTGCTTCACTTTGAGTCACTGCATGGTAAAATATGAAACGTATTCTAAGTTTACCTTATTGTTTTGTGTGTGTGTGTGTTTGGCCACTTCGAAATGCCACCGCGCTCCGAGCAGTCTCAATAACCGAAGCCAGGCCCACAGGAGACGTCGCAGGTCACTGCCTGCCAGGTGAACAATCTTGCAATCGCTGCGAAATCGGTAGGGAATGCGGTTGAATGAACCCAGGCTTCGGTCCCCTTAAAGGACACCACCAGTTGGATGGTTTTTCTTGGGGTCATTCCATTTATCCTTCCCTGCTGAGCACCTGCAAGAAAAAGCTGGAGGTTGTTTTGTTTGAAGCCACGCACAGAAAATGAACAACACGGAACAACTCAACAAGCATGTTAGGAGCTGCAAAGGCAGATACTTGGAGCCAACATGCGATTGATTGAACAATAGGTGTTCACGGTTCACATGGGATTGGCCCAACCCTGACGCCGGGAATGGGCAAACTGCAAAGTTGAACCTAGGAGAGGTAAATCCACTTAGGTGCGAATCCCAGAGCAACCTCTTTCACCAAGGGTACCCTTTTTGGAATGGTGTTCAAGGGAAACAACAAGGACGCCACTCATGTTCAAGGCCCTCTATTTTGAGACAAAACCACGAAGATGTTGATCGGCCCCCATAGTAGCCCGCATTGAACAATGGTATCAGGCTCCTGGTGGCATGGTCTCTCAAATCAGCATGAAGCTTTATGAGAAGCAGGAAGGTCAAACTCTCCATCTCTATTCGCCCTCATAGAATCAACAAGCTCTTACCTTTGCCTTTCTTGGCGGTGTCCCTTTCTCGGACTCCTTTTTAACCGAAGGCTCCGCGGCTCCGCGCGTGTCACCTTGAAATGGAAGCGGGCCCCTCGATGCCTGGCAGAAAAGCCTCCCGCATCCTGGAACCGTATCAGGTTCCTCACGGTTGCTATTCCCATCACCCAACTCCCCGGCAACCGCACACAGCCGCTTTTCTTGCGCGGCAAGGCCAGGCACTCGGCTGGGCGTGGTGTTCTGGAAAAATCGCTGGGAAGCACCCCGGATCAGCAGCCAGGAAAGCTTGACAGCTGCTGCTTGACATAGGTTGCACCATTATCTCGTTCATGTCTTGTGCGTTCCGTACAGGAAGGATGCATGTTGCACTCAAACTGTTGCCCTTTGTTTGGAAAGCCATGCAGGAATCTGGCATCTAAGGGCCTAAATCTCTTGCAGGTGGTGAAAAAAGCAAGGATGCAAACAACTGATCACATGCTCTTCCATCAGAACTCACTTGCTTCACGGAACCCAAACTGGCGAAGTCATGGAGATGCCCTTTCTCCAAACTGAGGTCCAAATCAGCTGATCCTTCGCCAGCCATGAGACCTTCATGGGGCTTGCTGGAGACCTCCTGGCGCCCCATGATATGGGGTTTTCCTCCCGAATACTACCTTCAAGTGCAGGGGTTTTAGAACGTCGCACATTGTGCTTCGGCTCGGTTGACGTTGGCAGGGAAGCAAAAACAAGTTTCAGAAGTTAGGTGGTTGGGTTTCAACCAAACCACCATGAGCCACAATGTAAGAACTGCTTCCCAACAACCAGGTCGTCCCGCTGACACCCGCTTCGGCTCAGGGGCACAGGCGCGGGCAGTGCGTCTCCGCGAAGCGGCTCATCTCCTGAGCCAGCTTCAGAGGCTCCTGCGGCTCGTTCGCGTGGGGTCCCGCGCGGGGAAGGAATTGGGCGCCTTTGGACACGAAAACGGGCCTTAGAGCGAAACCCGAAAAGGGACAGATGGTGGTTTAAACATGACCCAGAGGACCCAGAGGGTCCAAGTACCTTCTGAGGAGGTACTTAGACTCCTTTTTATCCCGCAAAAGCCATCCTCATGAGGTACTTGGACCCTCCGGGTGAGACAAGGGGAAGCCCAACCCTCTCCGCAACAACAGAAAACAAAAGAAAAACACCTCTCGTGGAAATGGGGAAGGAAGGCCTGCAAAAATGAGCAAGTCTTTATCAGTCTCTGGTTTCCTTTCGCTCATTGAAGGGACATTTGCATATGCACAGTTTAGCAGTTTAGCAACCCGGCGCAGAGTTCATGAGAAGGAAACGAGTGAATTCGGAGGTCATCACAACACAAGGAGAATATGTGGAAGGCATCACTCTCTTACAATTTCCTTTTAGGGTCCCTGTCAACGTTGAACAACAAGGGGTCTCTGGACATTGCTATGCATCAATTCGGTTCTTCTGTACCGACACTTTTGAAATCTACCCTTAGTTGGGCGACCAAGGTCCACACAAGAGAGAGACCGGCAACAAAAACGTATCTGTCTTTGTTTCAGGGGACTCCGCAAAATGGTTGGTTACCTTATGTTACCTGTTTGCCCCTTTTTAAACCACTTACACAAAAGGGGTTCTCACCGAAAAAAAGACACACCCATATCATCCACCGCTGACCAGTGACACTGGCGAACAGACAAAGGTCAAACCAAGTGGCACTGGTAAATGATTGGACTAGCCAAACAGCGCCTCTATCTTCAACCTGACTGAAAATGGCAGTCGATTCGCTCAAGTGAAACTCATGGTGCCAACAACTGTCGCGTCCCCAAAAAGGCCCAAGTCGCATCCCTCAGACATGTTTAGCAAGACATAGTCTCACCAGGATTCTTGTGTACCCAACTGAACACCAAAACAACACGGGTTTCTCGGGTCTAAAACTAATTCCTCGCCAAAAAAACCGGCAACTCGATTGAACATGTGTTGAGTGTTTGACCGCACACAGACCAATTCCACAATGGCCTTCTTTTCTCATGAAGCAAAAAGACGCCTCCCAAGAAACAGGACTCGGAGCTGCAAGTGGCCTTTCTGGTGCCGTTTGACACGTTGGTTTCCTTGGCTACCCTGCAGATTCACATGGAACCCAGAAAACCTGAATTTGTGGAGGAGTGCTCTCGTGGTGGATCCCATTTGGGTTCCGAGTATGCAACAGTTTTGCTTTGGGTTGGACATGTTGGAAGCACGGCCACCTGGTAGCGGCACCACACATTGATGGGTGGCAAGCATTTCAAATGACACGCGACGCAAGCTGGGCTCCAAGGCTTTGCCTTTGGACTTTGAGCACATGGAAGGCCGCAGATTGGGATGTCCCTGCACTCAAACATTACCCAAATCCATTTCCCAGGTAAAAAGCCAAGGGAACTAGCCTTTAACAAGGAAAATGGAACAAAGGGTTACCTATGGCAACTGGGATCTAGGGACAGACTCTACTTCCAAAAACTACTCCTTTCCGGGTCGAACGCTTGAAACGTCGCCGGCCAGAAACGAAGAACCCCGCCTCGAAGATGTAGTAATGCGAGCCGCTCACATCATCCTGAGCCCGTCATGTCTGCCAGAAGCAGCCCCGATGTGTTCTGAGACTTGGACAAACGGGGACAACTGAATAACAAAACCATGGGGGCTTTCAATTCTTGCTCTGGGACCGCCCAAATGCCCCCTTGCAATTTTGAACCACCCCACAAAACCAATGAAGGCAGGCAACAGGCTGAAACAGTCCCAAATGTCGACAATCGCCGTTAAACAAATTGCATCGTGCCGTCGCTTTCCCGTCTCCCCATAGGTGTCCGTTTGGAAAAATCGATGGCAGATGATCACCGAACTGTGTTACCGCCGGGCAAAGCTCTATAGTTCGCTTGAAATCAGGAATCCCAACTACATGTGCACAGACCTTGTTTTCGGTTGTGGAGAACCACAACTTCTGTAATACATGAGCCGTCCAACCACCTTTGGTTCTCAGCAAGAGGATTCCAACTTGTCCTTTTCACAAGCGGCAACCTCATGCCCCTCCATAAGCTGGGCTGGAAGCCAGGTCTTCAATGCAAACCTCGGAATTCCGAGGGATCTTTTTCGAGAAACAAAGGTTGCCCTGGGTTCCCGAAACACATCACAAGGAACTCACTACAAAGGGCCCAAAAGCTGGATATGCGGGTCCGAATTTTGGCAGGATGCGGACTCGTGGACAGACTTCCGGGATTCAGTTTCGGTGTGATGAGGTATAGCCATAATTTTTCAGGGTGTGTCTTCCCTTGGAAACCAAGAGCATCGCTGAAATCCGTCTGGGGGGTCAAGGATTCCTAAGGAAGCCGAGCCACCCTTCTTCGGAGACCCCCAAAATGGCTGTGGTGCCACTTTAACCCACCCCCCAAAATTGGTGCGCTCAAAGAAAAACAACAACATATTGAACAAACTTTAAACCCCGTTTTAAAAGGGTGCTCTCAAAGAACCAAAAAGGAAAAGTGTGCAAACCAAAGGCAAAACAAACGCATATTTAAAAACCCTTCCCTCTTTCATCGTTTCCACCACCACTGGCGCTGGGAATCTGGGACCCGTGCCACCAGCGTGGCGTGGCCCCCAAGCTGGTGGGCCAGGTCGTAGCTGCACCGCGCCGGCGTGATGAAGTCCGGGGTGCCTGACAAAGACGGGTACGCAAGTGAACGATTTCCGCGGCAAACGTCTGGAAGTCGCGGAAGCGAAGGCGAGCTGTTGTTTCATTCTGGCAAGCCTCATCATCCCCCCACCCGATAATGTTTTCATTGAAGGACAACTCGCCAGATCCCGGTCGGAAGAACGGCCAATCGGATCCAGATGATCAAAGCGAGAATCGAGAAGATTGGGGACTCCATGTGGGTGTCCTTGCGGATGTCCTTTTCCAACCGAACAAAAAGGGCCCCCCCTATTCGAGACACCCCCAGAAAAGTCTGAGCCAAACACATCAGTCCCAATCCTCGCTTGTTGTCATCCGCAGGCGTTGGAGAAAGGACCGGGGATCGGAATCTGGGCTTCTGGTTCCAAGAAACATCCTGTCAAGGCGTGGTGCTGAACTTCACAGTGTCTTCATGAGGATGCACTTGGGCGTATTACCAGCTCAAAGCAAGAAAGCAAGCAAGCAAGAAAGAAAGAACGCAAGAAAGAAAGAGGAACACAGAGAGAAGAGACAGACAAGAAAGAACAAACAGAACAGAACCTCTAGGACTTCCAAATGACACGGGGCCCGGCTTCGCAAGAACTTGCCTGGCCTGTGACCACCAAGGCCGGCGCTTTGATCTCGGGCAGGCGATCGAAGATCTTGTGCCGGCCTGATTTGGCCATGGTCACATGTGGCAAAGTCGGGGGACACCCAAAATGGTGCTAGGCTGTCCACAGATCCCCAGCTACAAGTTTAACTTTTAGTGGGCTAAATGGACAACCCCACTAAACACTAACAAGCCAAAAGGCGAAGGGGATGTCCCAGCCACCAAGGGTGGTCGCCCTGTTGGTTTCCCCTCAAAAAAAAAGGCACCAAGAATGGGTACCCTCAAAACACACACACACACAGACACACAGACACACACACACACACACACACACACACACACACACACACACACACACACACACACACACACACACCACACACACACACACACACACACACACACACACACACACACACACAACACACAACACACAACACACACACACAAACACAAACACAAACACAAACACAAACACAAACACAAACACAACACAAACACAAACACAAACACAAACACACACACACACACACACACACAAACACAAACACAAACACAAACACACAAACACAAACACAAACACAAACACAAACACAAACACAAACACACACACACACACACACACACACACACACACACACACACACACACACACACACACACACACACACACACACACATGGCCAAGGCCCTCGAGAACAAAAAAAAAAAAAAAACGATTTGTGCCATAGTCAACACTCCTGATTAAGATATTGTCATACTCATGGTGCCCTGAGACTTTACACTGGTTGTCTAAATGTCGTGTTCAAAATCAATGATCACCCCTACCAACCCCAAATCAAGATGGCACATCTTGCAGAAGCTTGGTTCCTTTTCGGGATGAACGCGGCCCTTTGGGAAAACTCGATGGATGACCTGTGGAGTCCAGCTAGAGGACACCTGACGTCAAATTTGGACTCGACCTACTGTCGACTACTGACAGCGGTGCAAAACCATGCCCGGGCTCACCCAGTTGCCTGGTTGGCCATGCTTTCCCACGGACATGAGATACTGCTGGCACACCAGAACTCACGCTCAGAAAGCCCCAAATAAGAAAGGCTTATTTGATTGGGACAAACAATATGCAAAACACAACTATCCAAAACGAGTTTTACCAAAGGGAAGGGTATTACTTGGCACTTGGCACCTGAGTACAACCTTCACATGCAGTTCAACAAAGGAAGTTGTCGCTTTGCACCCAACAGGGTGCTCGCCAGTCGCTCGCCGAGAAAACTGAGACGTGGACCCAGAGCTAGGGCATAGCCGCAGTAGTTCGCAAAATGCTCCTCCGACTGCAGCATGTCCTGGAAAAATGGTAACAAAACACCACACATGTTTGCAAACAACAACTATCTACGGAAGCCAATGTTCAGCACCGAATTGTGTGTTTGCCAGCCTCAGGTAGATGTTCAAACAGCTGCTTCGTTTGGCTGTTTTGGTGCCACTGCAAAGGTACGTCCCATGCATACAAGCTAAGCTAAGGATCACAACGCCCTGGGTGCATGATTGAACCGCCTCGTATTTCCTGGGTCAGATTCTTAGGCTCTACAGAAGGCGCCATGCGCAACAATTTGCAGGAAACATCCAAATGTCTTCAAGTTTCAAAAGGGCCCGCCCAAAGCCAAAAGTCACGCTCAACACATCGGAAATGTGCTCGTAAAGCAGCGTTGTGCAAGGACGCCGCTCTTCAATTTTTCGCATCGGGTCACTTCACCACCCCTTTGTAAATGAAATTTCTAGGGGGGCAATCCCGAAATTTCTTTCATTTCCGATTGGGGCGCCCAGACTTTGTCGAGATTTTTGGCAAATTATCTCCACCTGGCTCCGGGCGGGGGTCTGGCTGCAAATTGCCCAAACTCGACAGCCACCAACTGGTTGTAGTTCAGTTCACGAGGTTGAGTGTGGCCAAAGTGCATCACTTGCTGGTAGAGGGAGTCGAGTTGCGCTTACTGTCGGCCATGGTAAGCACAACTACTTGCTCATCAGCAGAAATATTTTATTTCGACCACCCGAAAGTCGCGCTTACGGGCGGCAATGGCAAGCACAACTGTTTGGTTTCGCTTTGACAACTTGTTGACCGGCCTTACATGCCTTTGGGAGGCGTGGGTAACCAAATCTTCATTGCTCCTTCCAAGGGCAAGGGCTCAGCAAGTGGACCAACGAGCAGGAGTGCTGTTGAGTTCTAGCCATACTGAAACCCCCCCCTGAAAATGAAATATTTCAATTAGATCCCCCTCCCCTTAAGGTGGCGGTGTGTTGTCACTTCCCTGACCGGACACAAAGTCAGGGCGACCTCGAGTGGATCCGAGAATTCCACTTTGTCAACTTCATCTTCTCTCAAAGCCCGCCACATTCCTTTCTGAAGAGCACATCTGTGCGTCTATTGCGCCATGGTTGGTGTCCTGCCGTCACGTGTTTTTCTCCGTTTGGGACTCTGTTCGTCCGAGACACCTGCCTCCAAATGTGCCACTTCACGGTGTGCATCCAATGGTGTATCACTGGCTATATCCCGGTCAGCTTGCAAACAAACCACGACTTCCGCATGGCCCGCTTCAGCAGCACACTGCAAAGGCGTGACACCGTCACTATTGCCTTGATCGGCGCGGGCGCCAGCTTCCAGCAAGCAACAAATAACTTTGACATGGCCATTCAAAGCAGCATGATGCATAGGTGTGCTACCATGCATGTCTCTAGCGTTCTTGTCAGCTCCGGCCTCCAGCAACAAGCGCACAATTGCCACATTGTTGCTCCTGGCAGCATGGTGCAAAGACGTGATGCTGTCATTGTTGCCCTTGTCCTTGTCGGCCTTGAACACCAACAAGCAACCCACAACTTCAACACGGCCCAGCAAAGCAGCCCGGTGCATGGGTGTTTCACCTCTAATGTCGCCTCTGTCTTTGTCGGCGCCAGCTTCCAGCAAGCAGCGCGCAACTTCCGCATGACCCTCCTGAGCAGCAACATGAAGAGGTGTGAGGCGCTGAAAAAAGGACAACTTTGCTGTGTCGGCGCCGGCGTCCAACAAGCAACGTGCAACCTCCACATATCCATACATGGCAGCCGCGTGCAGTGGCGTTTGCCCCGCAATGCACTGTGCATCTTTATCCGCGCCGGCTTCCAACAAGCAACGAACAACCTCTACGTGGCCATCCACGGCACCATGATGCAAGGGCGTCTCTGTGTTGATGTCTCCTGCCTCCTTACTTGCACCGGCCTCCAACAGGCAACGTGCAACTTCCACCTCACCGTTTGCAGCAGCAACATGAAGAAGTGTGTCGAAAGTTCTCCACATATAAGCGTTTGGGTCATGCGGCTCCTCCAACAGACGCACAAGCGAGGCAGAGTCGCCCTCCAGGGCTGCCTCGAAAAGCTGGTTTCCCGCTTCTGCGTCTTTCTGCACGTACGGCCGCACAACCGCCAGAAAGGCTGCATCACTGGTCCAGGGGCTGTGTGGCCCAAGGGCATGGTCGCATACCAAGCGCAGGCGCCGAAAGTTGCCGAGCTGCATCCGGCGAGCGATTTCCTGCCTCAAGACATCAAAGAAGCACAGATTTCTTTGCCGGAGCTCAAGCGTCGCTTCGAACCAAGTCGCAAACTCCTGTTCCGTCATCACCTCCCGCCCACTGGACAGGCGCACGCATGCCATGGCGCCAGAAGGGAAATCTGATCGCGCAGACCTGACACTGGAGCTTTCCTGGGCCATTTTGAGCGGCTTTTGGTACCCTTGGGAAAGCAAAGCGACCCCCGTTTGAGATTGCTTCCTTGCCTTAGAAAAGCACGTTGCAGCCGAATCGGTGACCCGGAGGAACCAAGTCTTGCGGAGTCTTGCTCGAGAAAAAGCGCGAGAGTTGCTGTGCACATGGGCAAACCGAGCGTAAGCTGGCATGGTTTCCAGTTCCTCCGATGGACTCAACCCTCAATTGTCCCTCTTGCAGGGGGTGGCTGTATTGGAAAGCTCTGCTGACAGAAATTCTTGGGGCTCAGTGTAGCTCAAGACCAGAGGTTGCGGTAGCACAAACAACCTTCCTAGGCCATGATCCATCCATAAATAAGCAACGGAGGGAAGACTGAACCGCTGGGTACAAGAATGCAAACAAGCCTTCCAAGGCCAGGTCGAACCCTTCCAAGACGGGGCCAGTGCATCAAAACAAATTTTCAGATAGAGGAAAGCCGATGGCAAGCTCAAAAACTCTTGCGAGACCTGATTTGACACATATTTGTTGGTTGCACCAAAGCCACACATACCTTCTGTGAATTAAAGGCGGGTCCCGAAGTCCGACCTCGGGTGGCTCTGGCACTTGACATACTGTGGATGGACAAAATCCTGCACCGCCCAAAAAACCCTGGAATGATGATTCCTCTGTAAATACCAACAAACAATGGCTTCCCATTGTTTCAAAGTGGTGCAGGATTTCGCAACCATCCACAGTGAATCCACAGTAGGTTTATCCAACTATGGGAGTTGCCTGAAGTCAGCAATCAAAATGGTTGGGGCTTGCTGGTTTCCCACTACTGAAAAAGGCTTAGTGAATGTTAGGAAACACCCATGCTGATCCGTAATGTTGACCCCACATGAATCAACCCAAGTTTATTAATAGGGGGGCATTCCCCTCCAAGAGTGATGATTTCCCACTAAACCCAGGGACACCCTATCAATAAATGGGGTTGATTAGTATGGGGTCAACATTACCTTTCCCGTTGCCAAGGCAATCTCAGAACGCGCGCTCCCAGGACTAAAGTTCATAACGTCGTTCAGGCGCTGGCTTCCGCTTCCCGCATGTCAAAATTTGCTTGGGCGGGCCCCCGGGTTTGAGAAAGCCGGTAACCCCAAGATGAACTTGTCTCAGCCCCACATTTTGGGCGTGTTTTCCATGGTCACTTCCAATGTTCGTGAGTGGCCGATTCCTGTTTTGGCTCACCTGGTTTTGTCAGATTGGGAAGCCAATCTAGAAATTTCGCCCTTCCGGATTCCGATTTCCCCTCAGGCCCGCCCTACCGTAAGGGGGAGGAGGGGGGTATTCTATTTATACCGTCTTCCCCAATAAACCAAAAAAATGGGTTGCCATAACTGGAGGTCTGGGGTCCAAATTCCCCCTGCCCCAATTTCCATTGAGCTGGGACGCCAAGTTGCCCTTCCGACGCCCTCCGACTCCGACGCCTCTCCGAACCGCTCAACGCGTGCGGTCCGCCACGTAGCGCACCCCAACGGCCGGGATGAGGTCGCTGCCGAAGAACCACAGCACGCAGCTGCCTAAGGCCTCGAAGAAGCCCCGGTACCTTCCATGGTTCAGGGACTCGAGAGCTTTAGCGACAAAGAAACACCAGTTCTTTGGCATCAACTTACATTTAAGAGGTCGACGTTATGGTAGCAACCTTCTGGTAGCAACTTGTTTGGCATCAACTTTTTTGTTTTTGAGGTCGAACGCCCCCAAAAGCGGAATTCTGGGTGATGCAACGGACAGCAGCTCGATTTCCGTGGTTTAAAACGCGGGAGGGGGAGGGGGTCAGCCTAGGACTTCTCCCTTATTTCTGGATTTCTAGGTCGAATTTCACGTGAGGTCGGGTGACCTCTCTATCATTTACCCATGGATGTCCACCGTCTTTTGAGCTGCTGAATGAACAAAAAGCAGCATGGCCAAGATGAGCAACTCTCCTTGGGCCATCGCTTCGCCGTTGAGCTTCCGAATGAACAAGAATCGCTTCGCTTGATGTTCACCACCCTCTCAGGTTCTGAAAGAATAGGTCCAATGGCCATCTTGTTCATCAAAGCCTGGGTTCTAACAAATCACCTAATATAAAGATTTTAATTTACCTTAAAAGACACCACCAGTTGCATGGCTTCTCTGATTTTGATTTACCTTAAAAGGAAACCCTCCTAGTTGGACGGCTTTTCTTGGGGTCATTCCCACATTCACGCAAGAAGCACACATGTTGAATTTACCTTAAAGGAAACCCTCCCAGTTGCATGGCTTTTTCTTCAGGTCATTCCCACATTCACGCGGCTGTGGGTCAACAATAAGCTCCTGATAAATGGCACCAAAGACTAAACCTGCGGTCCCCTGGTGGTTTAATTTTCACCCACACCCACGCAAGAAGAAACAAATCACCGCAGCGCCTCCGCAGTGCCGCCTCCATGAGCGGCCGGGGGCGCCGCATTGCCGCAGGCGCCACACGCAGGCCCAGGCGAAGCAACGAGGGCACGCCTGCCATGGACGTCCAACACGACGTCTTGGGAGGTGTCGTGGTGGTGTCTCTGACGGGTCCCCGTTTTGGGGCTAGGCTGGCCTCAGATCCCCCGCTAAAAGTGACTAACTTTTAGTGGGCGAAATGGAAAACCAACCACTAAACACTGAAAAGCTAAAAGGCTAAGGGGATGGCTAGGAGCCACCAAGGGGGCTTCAAGCAAATTTGGGGCTTTCAACAAATGGCTGTTGGTCAAAACCAATGGTACCACTTTTGGGCTAGGTGCACCAGCCATTTTTTTTAGTGGGGATTGGGACGTTCATTGTGGGTACGGGATTTTGACCCTGGCCAAATTTTGAGACAAAGCGGAATATGAAAGATTTGGGTGGAGGTCAAGAATACGTACCCCAGATGGACCAAATTCTGCGGTCCCCTGGTGGTTTACCCATTTCCTTTGCCACAAATCTTGGTTTAGATTTGGAGCACAACACCTGGTTCAAATATATCTGGGCCCCGGTATAAGAAGACAGACTTTAGATGCTGCTTCATGATTTTCTCAACCTCAAACATAAAAAAATGTGTGGAGACTCCGAGGAAGCCCCTTCAAGGCTAACGGCCCCTGCAGGTAGGTTGGGATTCTTGGTCATGAATCGGGGCGTGGCCATACTGGGCCATCGTTTGCCCAACCCGAACCACCAGACACCAGCTGCTCAATAGATCACACTTAGGACCAACTTGGCATCTTGTGCAACAACAAAAAAAAAGCGAAGTCCCATCTCAGCTCCAAAAAGGGCTTCAGAGCTGAGTCTTGAAAGCCCGGTTTGAAGCTTTGAAGTAAAAAATCACCACGTGCATGAAATATCTGTTTACCCTTCCAAGAAAAACCCTTTGCAAAAGGGGCCGTTGGCTGGCTTTCCACCGAGATCACCTGGACTGCCCATTGCAACCGGCCGAAATGGGCCTTTGCATATGCCCACCATCCTTCTTGGAGGTGTCAAATCTGCAAATGCCAAAGTCAGTGTCCAAAGCCTCAGTGCCTAGTGCGAAGAGCATCGTTTGTTGCCTGTTCGATTGCCCAAACACAGAACCCAGTTGTTTGACAAAAGTGGGGCACAGGGCTGTGTCTCTGAATTCCCCCTCTCGTTGCTTTCACAGGAGAGTAAACTGAAACGCTGCCATTACGAGGGGCATTGGAGTTGGAAAAGCCATGTACCCCGATCAATACCAAGCAGAACTCGTGGTGGCATCAATTCTGGGTTTGGCAAAGAACACATAGCACATGGGTGTGCCTTTTTTTAGGAATCGACGCGCGGGGAGAACTAAGAAATCCATGTTTCGACCCCCAACATGGATGTCGGTGTCCCGTTTGGGTTCCCTGTAAAACCAATCTAAAATGAGGTTCCCCAATAAGACTCACGCACGCCCAGGACGTGAGTTGCACTTGTTGGTTCCTTCGAATCAAAGAGAAACCCAAACGCAGTGACTCGGGGCCAGGGGGGGGGAGCTGGTAGCAAAACAGGCTCCGGCCAGAGTCACAACCCAAGGAGCTACCCGACTAAACCGACTGAAAAAGCAACGTATGGGCCATGGTCATAACCTATGCCTCCATTTTGGGGCGGATGAACACCCGTAGCACCTGTTTTGATGTCTATGAGGGGTACAGGGTTTTGACCCGCAGCCACATATGGCTGTGGGTCAAAAACAGGTACCCACAATGGAACCTTAGTCATTGGAAACATGGACTAAAACCTGCGTTCCCCTAGTGGTTTAGTTTTGACCCACAGCCATATGACAACCAAACACCTATGACAACTACAAGTAGGAGGCCTCAGTCACGCCGCGCCTGGCATCGGGCACAGGGGCTGCAGCAAGGCCGACATCGCCTCACCGGTGGTGCCTGCGCAAAAAACGAAACGGACACGAAGCTCCAGGAAGCTTTAAACGGACGCCAAGGAAAAACCCACCAGGTTCCATTTTTTTGGGGGCTCCCCTAGTTTGAGAGGACAACCCCATTTGGCTGTGGCTCAAGAACAAAAAATGGCACCTTGGTAAATGGAACCAAAGACTAAAACCTGCGTAACCCTTCAACTTTGAGCCACACCCATTTAGGAATATTGAAGGTAGCTGTTAGACTATTTCATGCTCATGAAGAATCATGGTTGTGATTGGATAACCTGTTTAGACCCTTGCATTGCTTCGGGGACCAGCAAGCAATTGGTCGAAGGGAACTCAATTTCGAGTGGAGTAGTTGGTGGGTAATTGATCATTCCTCTTGGCAGTTTAACAAGAGCTGAACCCCAGCTGAGGATCAGCAAGTTTGTAAGGTGAGCAAATGTTGCCGTTGAAAGGGACCCAGCCAACCAGCTGTGCCCTGATGCACAATAAACATGGAACCCCAAAAGCCATCCTGTTCAAAGGAATCTTCTTTTGAAATATGTTTTGATGGGTTCCATGTTACTCTGCAGTGGAGTATGCAAGTGCCACGTACCATGTATAAGTGCCACCATGTACAACTGTGATCATGAGTGGTATGGCTTCTCGATCCTAACCATGGCTGACGGTTCTCCATGACATTGCACCAACGTCACAAATGCTGGTGAAATCGACCGGTCTCGCCCAAAGGTGCCCACATGGGCGCCGTTTTCATGGGGGGTCATGGTCATGGGAACCTCAAGGGTTAACCCTAGGGTGCTTTCAACCATGGCACATTCCAATTTGGTATAAGCTGACTATATCGGTGACGCCATTGCTGGTGTACCTTCTAATTACTCAAAAAAGGGTAGGGCTCCCAACATATTGCGTTCCTGGGGTGATACCAAAGGGTAGGGCTTCAAAACGTGAGAGGAAACGCTCCACTTTGGCGAATGGTGTCCCCGAATGACATTGGATTTTGGTGAGTAACCCCTATTTCCGAATGGCATTTTGGCGCATGTGATCTTGTCACCTCGTTTCCCACGGTAGATGAAGTCAAAAGTATTGACAGTTGCTCATGACAATCTGCGCCTGACGTATCCCAGGTCTCCTGGTTTGTAAGGCTTCGCATAGGCCACTTCGGGGGCAGAACCGATCCGAACACGGGGGGCGGTGCCTTAAACATTGCTGACACCAAACCTGTGCCCTCTCTAGGCACCTTCCCTTCCCCCTTTAGCCTACTCACATATTAGGGGCATCCCCAGGAGAACAAAAAAAAGCTCGGGTGATATCCCCAACAGCATGCGGTGCTCTTTTTAGTGCTCGCACCACCCCGCAGCCCTCGCATAACCTTGTGGAACCCTCGTGGAACCCCGGTGGAACCCTGCTAAAACCCTGGTGGAACCCTGGTGGAACCCTGGTCAAACCCTGGTGAGACCCTGATGGAACACCCCGGACCACCCCGGAGTGTATCTGGGCTGAGACCCCAAAGCTTCCAGCTGTGGGGGGAAAAAACACTTTTTAGCACCCCGCTTCTTGAACTTGAACTTCTTCATCGGACCGTCTGGAACCATCAGCTCCAGGTAGCTCTGACTCAGTCCCCCGGACATGAGAGACATTTCCCACCTTTGATAGGCCAGGCCTTGAATCAACACCATGGCCTCCACCAGTTCCGGGTGGTCTAAGGCCAGCTGCAGCCCCACCTGTCGATCCGACCGCACCGTGCGGCCGTGGCCGTTCTGGGGTGCGGCTCGGCAGCCTCTGGTTTGCCGGGGAAACCAAAAGGAACAACTTTGAGGACCCTCTGCTGGCACAACCCAGAGTGCACTCCAACCACTTGTCAGCCTTCCTGAACTTGCCCATCGACAGGAGCGGCTGAGATACAGCTGCAACCACAGATCGCTCTTTCAGCTTGATCAAGCAACCAGATTGGTTTTGCAAAGCAACTCCACATGTGGTGGGGTTGGCGGGTTCGGAGAATAAGGAGCTTTGGGCCTCAGCGAAGTTGGGTTGACATTTGACAACACAAGGAAACCAATACCAACCACTCGAAGGGTCCCAAAAAAATGAGACACAACTGTGTGAGACAACTAATTCGGCCATTTACTATGTAAATTGGCGCGGTGCTTAAGTCGCTGGTTCTCAGCCGGGAATGAGGGAATGCCCCCGATAAGCCATCCCCTATAATTTCCTTTAAGCAAATCCCCTTTGGTCATTCCCTACTGAGCACCAGCAAGTTAAAACGTGTTTTGCCGCAAAGCTCTCACTCAAAGTTGGCCAAAGGCGAAGTAAAACCAATGAGTGACTCTGCCCTGATTTCCATGTCAGCCACGTCACTTCTGTGGACTGAGACCTACAAAAAGAAGCAATCTTGGGTCATCCCTCAGGAAAGGGGTCATTACAAGCGAGGTTCAAAGCAAAAAACAGGCGTGTCAAGCTCCTAACATCCTGATGTTTGATTTCATAGTTGGGCAGTTGTGTGTGTGTGTGTGTCTTCTTCATTGTATTGACTTTGGCTCAAAAAAATGGGAATTTCCGGAAATGGCACCTTGGAAACTAAAGCTACCTGCGGTTTGCCCCAACGGTTTTTATTTTTTAGTCACATGGGTGTGGCTCAAAACTAAACAGGAGGGGTTACGCAGGTTTTGGTCCATGTTTCCACTTACCAGGGTTCCATTTTGGTACCGTTTTTTTGAGCCACAGCCACATCCTATTGTGGCTTGATTCAAACTTAGCTTGGCAAGCTAGCTGTGGTTCGCTGTCTCCCTTCTGGCGCCCATTAAGACTCAGGTGTCACATATCGATTGGGTAATTTTCAGGGTTTGAAGGATACATCCGAAAACCACCTACTCTGCAAGGGGTCCTCTGGATGAGCTGGAACGGGTAATTGCTCCAACCGTATCCTTTAAGGGACTCTGTGAAAGAGATGGGTTCAAAATGGTGGGCATCCCGATTCTCCGAATGACATCGCTTCCCTTTAAAACCCACAAGGGCAAATCGGAGAAGAAAAAAACAAAACTTTCAGCCCATGGAAGAGACATCCATTCCGCGCCTGCACCCCGGTGGACCAACACAGCAGCATCACCCGCTGCAGCTTCAAGTGCTGCGCCAGGCGGTAGGCATCTGCCGCGCTGCGCCTCGGAGACCGAGGGTCCCTCGGTTTCTCTGGGGGTCTTAGGAAGGGGATTCCCGGTTTTTAAGGAAACCAAATCAGAAGATAGGCTACAGGAAGGTTTGAGCCATTTTCCACTCCTGGTAGCTCCTTAGCCCCCTCTTTAAGGGCAAATATTTGCAGAGCCCCTCCTGAGCTTCCGGGGGTTGATTCCTTTTCCATTCTTTTCAGCTATCCTTCGAACAATGTACCACCTATTTTGATGTTCACCAGTACAGGGTTTTGACAACCACAGCCAAATAACAAGACGAACTCCACCTAAGGGGCTAACTCAACTGACAAGGGTGATGGCATAAACCAGGTTTCTAGCAGTTGATTCCTTTCCCATTCTTTTCAGCCCTCGTTCTTGTCAAAAGCCGAATCCGTTCCAGAAGGGGGGTTTTGGTACTTAGCTTTCTAGAAAGATTCGGATCCTTGGAAAGAATGGGAGTTTCTAGACCAGGCGTTTCACGGGAGTTTCACGGTGGAGTTCCCCCTGGGGTTTCCCGGGCCCCTCCCGGCGGCGAGAGAGGCGTCTGACCGGGGAACCGCCATTGAAAAAAGGGGAGCTCGAACGAACAGCTGACATAGGGATTAGAACTCTGGCGGGCTGATTCTACATGTGCGAAAGCTGGTTTCAGGGATCCCCAAGTGGGAGACACACCTGAGACAAACTACCTCGGCAATGCACTATGTAAATTGGCCAGCGCTCAGGGAATGAGAGAGGGAATGACCCCCATAAACCATTCAACTGTTGTGGTTTCCTTTAAGGGGACCCCAGGGTTCATTCCCACATCTGCTGAGCACCAGCAAGTTTTACCATATGTCCACAAGCTGATTTAAGGGATCCCCAAGCAAAGATCTTTACCATGGTTTGCGCTCGTTTTACCCCCCGGTGAGCTCGCTATAAAATAGGCAGACAGATGCTGGGTCTCAACTTGGACACATGAGCAATTGGGTCCAGATGGGGTCCAGATGGGTCCAGACTGTTTGCGTGCTTTTGGGGAAACAGGAGCAATCAGTCATCCGAAAACCAAGATCAAGCTCCAAGCACCTGCTTTTTTGAGTCGGACCGAGGTGGCACATCTGCAAACATGGACGGCGACCAGTCTCAATTCCGAAGCCTGCAACTCCGGCAAAGCCTTTTTATAAGAAACAAAAGACAACTTGAACACGTGCAGTTTCAAAACGTGGTTGGCGAAAGAAAGCCCGTGCTGTTTCTGGAATGTGTTGAAGTATGAAAATGGCCCAATCATGTTTGCTTCTAAGAAACCCCAGCCTGGTGAAGGGGGCCCGTGTGCCAGAAACCAGTGACTAGCAAAGTGGATCCCCCCGAGCCCCTCAAACCCTTCCAAAACCTCAACCCTCCAAACCCCTCAAACCTGTCAAGCCCCTCCAACCTCTCGAACCCTAAAGAAAAATGAAGAAGCCAGTTTTCACCGGTGTGGCCGACTCTGGATAATTTCTACGGAGTGTCTTGGCTTGCGTGCCATTGCACGAAATCCGGCTTCAACTTGTGCCCTTTGAAATATAACCTGAGGATCCCCTTAAAGTGTCTGTGCGCATGTATTCACCACGAAAGGCCGAAAACCCAAATCGGGTCTTGAAATTTCAAGCCCAATGTCTAGAAAGCTGTCCCCCCCCCAAAAAAAAAGGGGGCATTTTTTGGGGTGGGAGTGGGGCCGGGGGGGTGGGGGGTGGGAGTGGAGTGATTTCCGCATTTGCATCTCTTTTTTTCACAAGCTGTTTCCTCTGGCTGTTTCTGGCAGGAAGGAGAAGTAGAAATACGCAATGCCGAAGTTACCCCCTAAACAAATGCGGGTATCGCAGGGTTTCTTGCTGTGCCCCTGTTTAAAACACACACACACACACACAGTCAAACAGAAGTCCCCAATCTTGCTAGCACTGAGCATCCCGGCTCCACGCTAATGTCGCCCACCAAAGGCTGGCTGTCCTTGGAAGATTCGGCTAAGACTTGTGAAAACCAAGACACACACACACACACACACGCCACAAGGAATCTGTAAATTCTATATCATTTCCCCAACCTCTATCGATCTAAAGATCGCTTTTCGTCCCTCTACTTGTTTGTCCAAAACCTGAAACTTCCCATTGAAAGGACCTGCATAGAGCTTGCTCGCTTTACCCCCAGCGCTCGTAGACGAAAATAACACCTGAAGTAAAGGACCTTGGGTGAGACCTCCGACCGTCCGAGCTCATTTGCAAACACAGCACTGAAGACGAGAATGTTTCTCGCATGTAGGGTTGTTGGCAGCTTGACCTGTCTCAAGGAAGGCAAGATCAAGTGAAATGGTCGGGTATTCGGGTGCTGTCCGCACATACGGATCGGCAAGTGCATGTGGTCAGGGACAGAGCCAGGGTGCTGTACAATCATACGCGGCACGTGAAAAAACAAACAAGCCTTCCTTTTCGCCTCAGAGTTGATCGGCCAAGGGCCAAATTCGGGAAACCCCTGCAGCGCAATGCAGGATGAATGGCCCAAGAGGGGGTCAAGGACTTGGTTGCTGTTGACCCCCGTGCAAAAAGTTTAACTTTTGGGGGTTTAGTGGAAAACCCCTTGATTTCCCAAAAAGTTAAAGTCTAAAGATCCAACCAAATAGCAGTAGCAGTCAAGAGGACAACGCCTCGCCGAAAAGCGACCAAAGATACCATGCCTGAATCAAGCGGCAAATTGCCCTGGGTAGTCGAAGATGACCAGCCTACCGGCAATTCACGAATGGCAATCTGAACAAAAAGCAGGTATGACCTGTCCTAAAATAACCAGTTTAAGCCGGCCCTTCCTTTTACTCGGTCCCCCTCGAGCTACCTGTTAAATGTTCGATGGTCATGGTCATCTAAGGTCCTCTGAACACATGAGTTTGTCTCAAAATAGGGAAACCCCCCAAAATGGGTTAGTTCCTCTTGGTTTCCCATTGAACCATCCAACAAGGGTACCCACAAAAAAAAAAACATGCCATCACGCATCAAAGACTAAGGGCTCCAAAGTATCATATTTCAAACAACACGGGCTGGAATGCCTGGGTCCCTTGTCCCACGAGTAGATCATGGGATGTCAGACCACCAGCCAACGCCGACACCGCTTGCACGATGGGGACACCACAAAGCATAGGCCGCAAGATTTTCACAATGGCAGAAGGAAAGTCAGCTTCGCCCATGCCAGGAGAACAAAACAAGCGGGTCTGGCCCAAACACAACGCAGCCTTCTTAATGTCGGATTTTTTCCCGGAGACCGTCTGCAATCAAAGGTGGTTCCCGGTTTAGCCAGGTAATTATACAAATTAATCCGAAGTCAACGTGAAGCAGCGCTCCAAATCCATTCTGCAAGCACCCTGTCCTTGCAAGATATCGTATGTTCGGGACACGGATGGAGATCCCAGAAAGGGAAATGTCAGAAACAGCGAACCGTGCTGGTCGAAACGGAAACTTCACGGAACGATTTTCTTTGGGATCAATTCCTGAAGAACGCTGCTCCCAACTTGGGACTCTTACCCTGACCAACTACCCAGATTTGTCTTTTCTCCCCCCCCCCCCGCTCCCTCAATTCTGGCTCCCATTGTATGTCTTTTCCAATCATTCGACAAGCACAGATTGCCCTTTGTTCATTCAACAGGGTGTTCATTCAAAAGGGTGCCCTTTGGCAAGCATCGACATGAGGAATTGACAAATCTCTTATGAGGGTTGACATAGGCTCTTGCAACCTGGATCTTGGAATGTTCCTTCCAAAGGAAATGTTGGCCCCGGATTAGTCAACCTGGCAAACTAATGGGTGGTGTTTCTCCAAAAAGTGAAGGGTTGTCTATCCTTCCCTCCCATCAATCAACAAGGGAGTTGAGTTGTTCATGTTGCATTCCCCCCACCCCCCTCACATGCCCAGTGGAAATGGGAAAAAACAGTATCCTTTCTGGCTGGTTGACTTTAAATTGGGAAACCCTTCCCCCCAAAAACACACAACAACTTCCCCCCCCCCAAAAAAAAAAAAAGCAAAACAAAAAACACCGCGCTGGGCACCAGGGCAACCCAGCAACCTCCCCTCGGCTCTCGGCTCCTCCGCTTGGCCCAGCTGGCGCCCAGCGCCGAGAGCAGCGGCGCCCAGGTCATGACGCGGGCGCCCAGGCCGTTGCACACCAGGACGGCCCCTACGGCGGACACGGCGGACACGGCGGCCGGACGACCCGTGGCTTCCTTCGCTCGGGGCAACAGAGGTCCTCCAGCAAAAGATGTGGGAAGGGTACCCATGTCCCATTATTATGGAGTGTTCCCTCCAACAGACATGAATCCCCACTAAAAGGGGATGAGAATAAGGGTGCCCATTTCCCATTGTTAGGTGTTTTGTCTCCAACAGTCATGAATCCCCACTAAAAGGGGAATTTCCCATTATTAGGTGTTTTGTCTCCAAAAGTGATGAATCCCCACTTTAGTGGGGACACCCCCCTGCTAATCAACCAGGGTATTGGGATTTGAGAGGCTAGAATAAGTTGGTACCAACTTGTTTCTCCTTTTTGTCTATTTTAGTAGGGGAACCGAATCTCCCAACCAAAAAAGGGGTGAGAAAGGGCACTACTGGCAGACCTAGCCAAAGGGTGGTTGTTCACGACAGGGGAAACATGCGGCAAAAACAGAGGTTGCCGTGTTGCTGTTTATTTTATGTATTTTTGTTCCCGGGTTGCAACCCGAACCTGCAGCAAAAGGTTGATCACCTTAGGGTCTTCATGGTAGCAACCCGAGCCTGGAGCAAACTGTCGATCACACCTTAGGTTCTTCATGGAACAGCCAAATTTGAATTCAGAAGGCTCTTTTGGGGCCTTTGGGGTCAATCGAAAGACCAGCCATGGTTTAAGGGATTTTTTGCAGGGTCAGTAAAGGGGAACCAAAGCGAACAATGTCCGACAGCTCATTTGAAAAGAACCCAAGAAGAAAGCTGCAAACCTGTCGCGAGATAAGATGAGTCACACTCAAAGCCCGGGTAATTGGGGGGGTAGTAAGGGACAATCCCAGCCAGAAATGGGTGCGATCGCCCAACCCGAAGTGAAGGTGAGCCACAATCAAAACCTGGGTAGATGAGGTTAGTAAGGGGCAGTCCCAGCCAGAAATGGGTGCGGCCGCATTTTCAATCTTTGACATGCATGTGGGTGGGCCATTTTAACACCAGGTTTTGATTGTGACTCAAGCGAAAAGGGAGGGTTCAAAGTGAAGGTTAAGTCGGGGACAGTCCCAGCGGGTGCGGAGATCTTTTTTCTTGAGTCCTGACATGCCTTTTGAGTAAATCCCTTGAGTACCAGGTTTTGATTGTGACTCTGCCCGCACTCCCTGAGTTCCTGGACTTTATACTTGCTGGGAGGAAGATCTTAGTGGCATCTCGTTCTTTTTGGTTTGGCCAACCCACTGAGGAAGTGCAGGTGGTTTGCAGGTTAAACACCCAAAAGGAACATGTAAATATCGGGGGTTAAACAACTGCGCTCCGACGCCCTGTTCCGGCGCGCCCACAATGCCGCAAATCCCACTGCACGGCGCACGCCCCCCACAAATTCAATGGCCCACACTTCCCGAAGGGGCAGGCCTGTGTGCAGTGCTGAGCGGGCTTCAGCAATTCACTATGTGGCAGGCGTGTGCGCAGTGCTGAGCGGGTGCACTGGAGCGGGTGTCGTGCGTTCAGTGCTGAACTCTGGGCTGGCTGCTGTCACTATCCCTATCAGCTGCCAAGCAAAGTGCCGACGCGCACGCGCTGTAAATAGCGCGTCCCCCCGCCAGAAGAGGGAAACATGCCCCAAACTGCGAGAGGTTCGCCTAGGCAGAACAAGAAGGATAGCCGGAAAGGCTACGACGTGAGAGAAATACCGGTACATCTGCGCAGCGCGCGGAGGGGTCGGCATTGCTGTGATCCGTATCAACTGCCAGCAAAAATTGAGGCAGCGCGTAAAATGTGCTGTAAGTGACATATTGTTGAAGGCATTTTTAGGCTCTGTGTGCGCCGGAACAGGGCGTCGGAAGGAACAACTATGCGTTGTTGTTCTTGGTAGCTTCCGACTTGAGCTTCTCTGCCCCATAGAATGAATAATATTGGATCAAAGAAAAGTGTATTAGAATGAAGATCACCCAACGTTAAATTATTAAAAGAAGTGTACCCTGGTTTTGTCTGTGGCTCACTGGGTTGACAGAGGCCCTTCCGAACCGCTTCGTGCCGCGGGGCCTTCGCCATCGCCCACATCCCAAAAGGCCACACGTTGGCCGTTCAGCTCCACACGTTGCTGTGCACCCAGCACAGCTGCCTCCCCTGCGGGGAAAAACACGGCCAGGCATGGTTGTGGGAAATGACCACTTCTGTGATACAGCAAAAAGGGCTTCCCAAAGACTAACACCCCATATAAAGGGGGAGATTCCCTTGTATCACAGAAGTGGGAATAAACCCCTTGATTGTGGCTCAAAACTTTGTCCATTGGTACCTGACATGGCGCCTTGCTACATGGAAACAAGACAAACACCTGCGTAGCCCTGTGTATTTCACAAAATGAGGCACACCCACATGCCTTCTCTCCAATCATGGAACTGGACCCGGAGGTTCCCTCAAAAGGAAAGTAGTTAATTAGTCTCACACCTTACAGCTCTTCAATGATTGACGGGAAAGGTAGCTCACCGTGAAAGTTGATTGCACAATTCCCTTTGTGTGGGTATGCAAAGGGGCGACTAAACCAACATGTGGGAATTGCGCCATGACTTTTGCGCAACTGTGTCTCAATTCCTATTACAGGTTGATCTACCTGCGGGCGCCAACAATAGATGTCCTCTCCTTGGATGCTTGGCAATGTTAGTACGTAGCTAGACGCTTGGGTTATAACCCACAAGCAGGGTTAACTCCCGACTGACAAGTGGTTTATAACCTACATCACCAGCAACTGGCTAGAGGCACCCCAGGGTTCCCTGCAAATCTATTCACAGGGAGCAACCTACTTTGCGAGGCACTAATACTTCCCCTTGCACAGCATCTTGCCAGGAATTCCAAGGCTGAAGCTGCGCGTCAAAAGGCACTTGGAGCTTCCGAGCTTGGGACTTCTGTGTTCACAAGGGGTAGTTTTGGTTTTGCCCACAAACTTCAAGGATCGGAAAAAGAACCCGTGTCGCCAGTGAAATCAAGCTCGGAAGTTGGCGGTGTTGTATTCAACCAGGTCTTGGTCTGGTCCAACTTGGAAGCAAGGTGCCATTGGAAAGCGCAGGATTCATATACCAGTGAATTCATAGGGGGCGTCCTGTCTCAAAAAGAAACCCTTTGAATCCACGAGGTATCCACCAGGTTTGGGCACATCCAACACCAAGCACAAAAGGCAACGCCGCCTTCTTCCGCTTTGCCATCTAAGTAGAGCTCCTCGGTGCCCCAGATCGGCGAGGGGGCGGTGGCTTGAAGTTTCACAACGTCTGAGCCCAAAAACCTACCGATCTCAACAGGGTCCAGAGTCATGTCTTGAATTCATGGGGGCTGGGGGCGAGGGGGAGTCCGGGCGGGAGCCCAAAATACGCCCGAAATAAAGCCTTAAGGGCGTAGTTGGGCTCTTTCCCCCTCCCCTCCCTCCCTCCCCAGCCCCCATGATGAATGGAAATAGCATTGCACCTCTTGAATCAAACATACTGGTAATCACGAATGACAAAACGCTGCTATGGACCCATGCCAAAAGCATCACCTGTCTGTGCCAGCCGGAGGCCCCAAATTGGCCCGACCTTCGATGGTGAAACACACCTGACCCAAACTCTTACCCTCGACACTTTCTCGCCACTCTGAAGGTGAGAATCATAATCCAAACCTGATATGGCTGTGGGTCAAAATCCAAATCGTACCCCCAGTGAACATCCCAATCCCCACTAAAATAGGTTCTAAAATGGGTGGTGCACCTTCCCCAAAATAGTGCCATTGATTTTGACCCACAGCCATATTGACAGGTCTCCCCAAAACCACGTTCATAGTTTGACTGGTCGCTGCATCCAGCTTGGGACTATCCCCTACTAACTTTCAGCTACCCACAGCTTGCAAGTAGCGCAGGTTCATTGACTGTCCTGGCCCAAAGAGTGATCGACCAGCAAGCACATGGAAAGGCGAATGTAACGACCTCTAAGTTTGTTGCAACTTGACTTCTCAGGAGCCTATTTAGGTGTTGCCAGGTTCGAGACTTCAATCCACTTCTAGGAACTAGCCCCTTAGTGAAGTCCCTCTTGCAAGTGGTACCCCAAGGCAGCTCAACCCAAACCTGGGTGCTGAACAGAGGTCTTCGTTTCCCTGTTGGTTGCCAAGGTCGCAAAACCCAAGCCTGGGTGCCAAATCTCGGGGAGAACGCTCTAAACCTCGGAACTTCCCTGGCTGTGGGTCAAAATCCAAATCGTACCCCCAGTGAACATCCCAATCCTCACTAAACTAGGTTCTAAAATGGGTGGTGCACCTACTCCAAAATGGGATCCCAGTGGTCTTGACCCACAGCCACCATTTGCCTGCCAACCTCGGGCAATTCGGACGCTCCAATCCAAAGCCCTTCCCGGTCTCGTCCCTCCGAGGCGCCGCGAAGCGCCGGTGGAGCCCGTCCACCGTGGGCGCCAGCGCTCCGCTGGGCCCCCGCAGCGCACGACTCGGCCACCCACCCCAGGCGCGGAAGAGGCGACGCAGGAGCACCTGCTCAGCTTCCCTCCCAAAGGAGGTGCTAGTGCGAGAAGTAGATCATTTTCATGAGGATTTATGTTCACCAACCATTTTTGCTGTTCCTCAGTAAGATCTGAAAATATAAGAAAGGGGCGAATAATTCTTTCCAACCCCGAAGACATGTTCCAGCCTACTTCCATCTTCCTGGGCAGAAAGCATGTCGAGAGAACAGGGCCCCCATCTTGAGAGAGGGCCCCCCAAAAACGAGGGGAACCTATTCTAATTGTGAAGCTGGGTGGCTTCTAGGTTTCTCTTCAAGCAGGGGAACCCCGAAAATGGTGGCGTTCCTTTTGGTTTAGCACAAACAACCCCTGATTGCACAAATACGAACACCCACCAAGCGGAGCTGACCCAAGGGGGGGCGGTTGACTCCTCCAAAAGCGTAGCAACAGGATTCTGCCTGGTTTGGAAGGAGTTTTTCTACACCTTCAGGGGCTCAGAGATTTGTGCAACAAGGTAAGCCGAAAAGGGCAGCAGGTTTCCTTGGCCGCACTTAAGCCCCACCAAGGCGCAACTGAACTGAAAGGCGATGCTTAAACCGCCCAAAGGAGATGTGAGGACCGCAGGACAACCCTAGAACCCCTCCAAAAAAAATGAGGAGGTGTCTTTTGGAAAACGATGGCGGCAAATGGTCAAGCTGAAACCATGTAGTGGTTAATCCATATCTACGTCGCCAGTTCTTTGGCTCGCTAATTGACCAACGGACACCTCCAAAGGGCACCGAGGGTCGCAGGTTGGGAGTGACTTTTGCTGCAAGAGGAAGCTGAAAATGGGCTTGGCGCCCCTTGATTCATGAGCTTAACCTACCCAGAAACAACCGGCACCTCGATCTGGGAGCTTCCTTTTGGTTAACTTCAAGCGAATCCACAAAATGGTGCCCTCAACTCCGAAAGGGTGCTTGTCAAGGCAATTGATCTCAAAAAAACACAAAGGGTTGCCCCCAAAAGAACGACACACCGACCCCGTTGTTTTACCACTATCAAAGTCACCCCCTAAGTGGTGGGTTAACGCAGTTTTCCGACTTTGATAACCCCTCGAAACACTCGCAAAGCCCCCAAGTCAACTCATGAGCCCCAAGGCGCTGCCAGCACCAGACCGCGGCCCAGCCACGCGCAGTGCTGGCCGCCGGCGCCCCAGAGGCTGCAGAGCAACGCAAAGATCCCGCTGAAGCGGAGGTACAGGGGCGCCTCACCAAAAATCGATCCCCGCCTCTTTGTCTCTCTGATTTTTTGTTTGCCGCCCGGTTTGGAGGAAAGTTCGGAGTTTCAGAAAAGTGGGTGTGTAAAAAAAAACAAAAAACAAAACACACACACACACATTGTCAGGGGAACAATGCCCTTTTTGCCGCGCGGTTGCGATGAGAAATCGGAGTTTTTCAGGGGAAGAATGCCCTTTCTGGCGCGTGGGCTTGCGGAAAATTCGGATTTGTCAGGGGAACAATGCCCTTTTTGGCGCGTAGGTTTGGGGAAAGTGTTTTTTCTTTTCTTTTTTTTGCGGGGAAACAAAGCCCTTATGTGATGAGTCCCCGATAAAACGGGGCAGCTGCCCATCAAAAATCAACGGGATCAACATGTTGGTTTTGTCTGAGTTGGAAAGGAGTTTGCTGGTGGCTGAGGTCAACACAGAAGTTTGCCTCGGGATTCTTGAATTGGCTTTGAATTGATGGACATATTGAACACTTAGAGTTGTTACAGACTTTGCTACTGGAGTGCCGGCCACTGGAGTGTCTATCTTTTTTTGCCGTCTGAATTGCTATTCGTGCACTTTCAATATGACCTTCGATCAGTGTCCTAGTTGTGCTATCAGACTTGCCCGTGTGCTTTCCGTTTTCCCTGCGCATCTGTTTTTGGGAGGGGATACCAAAAGGATCCAATGGTCCTGCTGGAGGCAAGGGAATGTTGCTCGCGTCTGGCTGCTCAACCCGCAAAATCTGGCTCAAGGCCCTGGAAAGCCGCGCCTCTCTACAGAAATCCGATCCAATCTTGCACTCTGACCCATGTTTGCCATCTTTGCCTGCTGTGGTCCGACTCTATTTGCCTTGTTCAGCCGAAGAATGCATTCGAAGCAACACATGCTCAAACAAGGGCAACCTGCTTTTCAACCCCGAGCGTTTTGAAGCTGACAGCACTTCTGTGCCCACAAGAATCAGCGGGTTTGGGGGAAGTTGGAAACAGCAACAGGCGTCTGAAGATGGAGCGACGGATCGACTGGAAGCTGAGAACGTGACTCTCCATGGGAACTTCCGCAATGCTTCGAATGTGAAGCAGCCTTTGGGGGCTCTAAAGAAATGCTTCACACATGGGTCCTTCATTTTCCAAACATATTGTTGGCCCAGGACTAATACACCTGTCCCATTATTAGGGGGGTGTTCCCTCCAAAAGTGATGAGTCCCACTAAAAGGGGACGCCCCCCTACTAATCAACCAGGGGTGTATGAATCCGCGGTTAACATCTAGGTCCTCCAGATTTGAAAGGTTAGAATAAGGGTACCCTTACCCTTTTTCTTTTTTGTCTATTTTAGAAGGGGAACCCGCTCCCCAAAAAAGAAATGGTAAAAGGGGACTACTGGGAAACCTAGACATTAAGAGGGGTGGTCCCTGTTGCTATCAACTTCAAAAGGCGGCACTTCGTTGATCTCTTCCCAGCCTTGGATCTGCAGAGCTGCAGCTGCGTCGCCATTCACGAGTCGCTTCTCTGGGAAGCCGCTAGGAACCAGAAGGCACCTCTTGGGAAGCAGAACAAGTCCAAGTCATAATGAAAAAACTTGGTTGGGACCATCCCTTAATCTTCATCTACCCAGGATTTGATTGTGGCTCCACGGTTCTTGCCACTGTGGCTTGGGAAGTTTGCCAGCTTGGCATATGTGTTCACTCGAAAATCGATCAGGTTTGCTGCCTTGAGCCTTTTTTGGGGGTCAACCAAAAACCCTCTCAGGTCGCTGGAACAGACGCCCTCTCTGGTATTCTGACCTTGCTCTACACAGTGAGGCAAATGTGAAATCCTCTCAATGTACCTCAAAGAAGTCAAGAGGGAATGTTGAAAGGGGGAGTGTGGGAGATAAAACTAAATGAGATGTGGATTTCGTAACTCTTTTAGGTTAGGCGAGTGGAGACTTTTGGGTTCTTTGCTGCTATCTTCGGTGGAGTGCAACAAACCTTCAGCCATGCTGGGGAAGATTGAATTCTTGAGGGGCTCCTGACTGCAGGCACCTCTCAACAGCTTCCGATTTGAGCCAACGCTGGCAATAAGAGCTGCAGAAGGATTGTGCCATCCACTGCACAAACAGGATGAAGACCGGGTGACACTTCTTCAGCCATCCTTGGATATATGGGTGTGTCTATTTTTGTAAGGGACCCGCCAAACTGAGTGGTTTTTTTGTTACTTTCCCTTGAAAAAAACACCCAAAGAAGGATTGCCTTGAAAGACAGCCTCACCGGCATCGGAGCAACTTCGTGGCCGATGAGTAAAGAAGAAGGTTTTGGGGCTGAAGGTTCAGCCATGATGAGCACCACATTTCCCTCCTTGCCGAAGGCTCAGATGCCCAGTGGGTTTCCATGAAAAAAAAGGGGTATCCTTTTGTTGGTTGGTTGACTTTTAAAGGGGAACCCTTCCAAAAAAAAAAAGGACAACAGGGCAGCACTGGGCAACTGGGTAGGTGTCTGAAAATGTGCTCAATCTCTATTCAGGTTTTGCAAGGCAGTTGAATGCTGAAGAAGTCCAAAGTGTAAACGAGTCTATAAACGGGAGGGGAGGAGACCCAATTATTTAACCCCTGCACTGAGATTGAGCGGAACCCGGAAGCAACATGCAAACCAACCAGTTTGCGTGGGGCGGTATGCTAGTCCCCCAAACTGAATGAGCAATCTGCATCTGTTAAAGGACAAACAAAACAGCAATCAAAGGGGCAAAGAGGTAAACCGGGAAACCAAGGGGGCAAAACTGGGCAAAACTGTTGCTTCATCTCTGACATATTCACATGGGGTCGTCCTTTTTAGGGAACCCCAGAACCCCCTAATATGGTAGTCTTCCTTTTGGCTTCCCTTTAAAGCCAACACCAAAAGGGGCCTCACACATCTAGCAAGAGGTATCGATCAGCGAGCAAAGTGAGGTATCGACCGGCTGGACAGTGCCGCTCAAGTCCGTTGGGCCAATGCCTGGAACAAACCTGTCCAACCTTTGGTACGGTTGCAAAAAATGTGCTTTTTGCAGCCTCCTACAAATGAAGCCCGGCACCGGAACCGGTCCCAAATTGTGTTCGGGGAACCACGAAAAAAACGCTTTTCCGCAACCATCTCGAATGTTTTGGGGGAATCAAATTGTTTTTGGGGAACCCCCACCGTTGGGCCGGGAAACCTTCCCGTCCAAGATCCGATAAGCAGCCGGCGATTTTCGCACCTGGTGACCGGA
Source organism: Effrenium voratum (assembly GCA_963377175.1). Taxonomy (NCBI): domain Eukaryota; class Dinophyceae; order Suessiales; family Symbiodiniaceae; genus Effrenium; species Effrenium voratum. Next base: position 317,496 of record CAUJNA010003697.1, on the reverse strand, counting down.
ACTGATGGTCCAAACTCCTTGCGTGTTGCTCATGCGTCCTTGGCACCCTTACCATGGTCTAAATTCCCCGTGCCTCAACAGTCGGAGACTTCCCCTCATGGATCGTTTCCTTTTGGCTTACCATGCAAAGCCCAAGCGGGGCTCCAAAAAGGAAACCCGCTACTATGGCCGCAAATCGTGATTTGGGTGTCTTTTTTGAGGGACCAAAAGGAAAACCCACTCATTTTGGGCTCCAACCAGCTCAGCCTAAAAAAATGCCCCGCCCTGGCGGCCAACCGCAGCTTTCGCCGGAAGGCCCGCGCCTCCGCGGTGCTCTTTGGGTTGTCGTTGCAACTCAGCCAGGCCACCTCCGGAGGAAAATTGGTCTCCCGATCCGAGCTTGGGTGACTGGAACATCTGTGGAGGGCGGATGTTTCAAGGGGACGAATAACTTGCTGGTTCCCAGCAGGGAATGAGGGAATGAACCATCCCCTATGGTTTCTCTTGAGGGAATCCCGCATGCGGTTCATCCTAAAACCGGAACGGTCGCTCCCTACCTATCGCACCAGCAAGATAAGAGAACTCATTCTGAAATGGCAGAGGTGATCTTCACATTCACCCAAGAAGCACAACTCCGACTGGCTGCTATAGCCTCTTTGATTTGGCCATCCAACAAAAAGGGGCAAAACCTACGCAGAAAACTCACAAAACAGGCGAAACCCTCAGGTCCGTCAGGGGCTGGAAGGATGTGGAGCCAAACCCAGACGATTCGCCCGCTGAGCAGAAACAAAAACCACGACTCCGGGCTCCGTTTTGCGCATCGGTTCCCGTTTCAGGCTGGCTTTGAAGGGAACCAAAAGCATACCACCCATGGTCACCCTATTTTGGCTCATATCCGTGCGTGACGTAGGATGTTGAAGCTCCAAGAGCTACAGTTGACAGATCTGGATACTGATGTGTAAAGTTCACGCTGAATATAGAAAATTGGACCACACGCTGGTCGCAAAGTGCAAGTTGGTGCTGAACATCAGAACTTAGAATCTTCTGATCGCGCCAATTAATACTATGTCAGCTTTGTAAGACTTGATGTGCAAGGTATTGCTTTCGACCAAGCACTGAAAACACGGTTGCGCTGCACCTGCACCCATCAGTAGTAGATACCAATGCACTGCATTGTTTTCGAATCTGATATGATAAGCCAGTTGATCACAGGTAGAAACGCATCTGAAGCAGGTCCTGGAGGGACTAGCTTGCTCAACAGTATTGCAAGCTGGTGTTGAAAACCGTTGGCAATCCCCTAGCCAAGTTGGCATCTGACATTTCTCACAAATTGGAAGCAGTAAAAAAGACCTTCTGCACTGAGTAGATGCTATCGTCACATGGGCACAAATTATCCATTCTGGATATTCCAAAAGTGCGAAACCATTGCGCAACCACCCAAGGCATGGCTGATTCCCTGAGCAATTGAATCAGCATTCCTCATTTGGTGGTTTGGATTGGCCAGGGACACGTTCACTATCCCCAAACCACCACTCCAAAGAGCCAATTGAAGGTAGCCTGATTCAACCGCCGTAACCATCAACAGGCTTCCTTGCTCCCAACTGCAAGTCCTCACCTTCCTTAGTGGACCGGCCAAAAAAAGTACCCAAACTTGTGTTTGCCACTCTAATGATTCAAACCCAAAAAAAGTGACTCAGGGAGAGAGAGCTCGATTTCCAAGAAACGCCCCCCATTTCTTTTCGGCGTCTCTGTTCCCAACTGCATGTCAATCAGCGAAGCATCGCGTTGCATCCAGGAACCTCCTTGATGCCCTCTGTTGGCTTGTTGTTCACCTCCTGCACGTACCTCTCAAGTGGAAAGCCGGAGGCGCTGTCCAAGTCAACCCTCGCTTAAAAACCGAAACTCCACAGAAACCCAAAGGGATGGGGAAGTGGAAACAGTCAGGATGCAGGAAGAGGGTAACCAATTGGGAGTCCAAAAGGGGGCCTCCATTTGTCACGACCGGCTCGATGAGAAGTGCCCAGGGAGCTGATGATGAAGCAACCTTTCTCAGTCCTGCCTCTTGAACCCAACCCATTAACCCTGGCATGGGATCAAGCCGAAGAATTCACCAGCGCTACTATCTTCAGCAGTGTTCCCAAGTTGCCGGGGAAAGCTTCGGGCCAAAACGCCCCCAAACCCGCGAGAGAAGTGCTCCAACCCGCCGCGGGCGAAGAAGAAAAAACGCGCACCGCAGGGGATAGCGCCAGTAGGCTTGGCTCTTTTCCCAGCTCACCTGACACGCGGCGGACTCCTGGGGAAGACCTCCCAGACTTGGGACATGGGTTGAACCTTTTTGGACCGCCGTTCTTGAGGATGCTCTCCAAAGAATCACGTGATACAGCCCAAAGCACCCATATATCCGTTGGAACAAGAAAAGAACACCGCAGAAGAAGGATTGACCCTTGGTCAGACTGGGGATTGACTTTCTCCTGCCTGGTGCTTCAAACTGGCTCACTCTCCCAAACTCGGAAGTGCCCAATGCAATCTTTTCAGCCGGAAAGTTGTCTTCCAAAAAAGGTCGGTTCATTTCTATCGAAGGAGTGGAGTCCTTTCACAGCGTATCGAACAGTTGCCTCTCCCACCTTTGACCCCTCACTCCAGCTGAAACAAAACATGACCCACGCGGAGTGCTGATTGTCCCCTCCATGCCCTCCTGAAACCAACAGTACAACACCAATAATGTTGGCAGTTGCGCACTATGCAGAATGAGGTTATGAGGCGCTTACCAAACTAAGTTGTGATTGTAGGAGAAATATGTTTGCCAATGGCCCTGCTATCGTTTCAAGCGTGGTCAATATTCATCATGCCTCAACTGACCTTGGCATATTGTGCCTCATATCCTCCTCAACCGATTGACATTGGTCGTGTTCAAACCTGTCTTTGAGAATTCATTCAGCTTCTTGCCTTGGGCCGGCCCGCAAGCTCCGCAGCTTACCCACACACGTGGCTGTGGTTCCTTTTTTAAGCGTGCCCCCAAATGGATGCTGGAAATGGACGTGGCACGATTTCCGGCCCGAAAGGGGGGAGCAAATTTGGACGAGGACCGAAGAGGCCCGAAGACCCAAGTTGTTTTGGCCACCCTTTTCTGGTGACCCCCCAATCCGTCAAGGAGGGAAGCAGGGGAGCCACTGTATTGCTTGCACCATCAATGCTACCTATTCGTTGCATATCTTCCTCTGCTCATGTTGAAGTATCAAATCGGCAAGCGATCTCATAGAGTGCCTACCAGTACATATTTTGTTGAAACTGCACTTCGTGCACAAAACGCAGCCCAGAACAATGAATCGAGCGTCCATGTGTCCTGCATTCGCGCATTTCTGTCCCAGATGACGAGGCTGTTGGGGGGCCGCGCGCTCTTGCGCGAGCTCTTGCGCGCTGTACACAGCCGAGGTGGTTGCACTCTGCCAGTCTTGGGCAAG
>CAUJNA010003697.1:143412-301456 GCA_963377175.1 Effrenium voratum | reverse complement strand
GAGTGAGTGAGTGAGTGAGTGAGTGAGTGAGTGAGTAGGGAGTGAGGCAGTGAGGGAGTGAGTGAGTGGGGAGTAGGGAGTGAGGGAGTGAGGGAGTGAGGGAGTGAGGGAGTGAGTGGAGTGGAGTGGAGTGGAGTGGAGTGGAGTGGAGTGGAGTGGAGTGGAGTGGAGTGGAGTGGAGTGGAGTGGAGTGGAGTGGAGTTGAGTTGAGTTGAGTTGAGTTGAGTTGAGTTGAGTTGAGTTGAGTTGAGTTGAGTTGAGTTGAGTTGAGTTGAGTTGAGTTGAGTTGAATGGAGTGGAGTGGCCTGGAGTGGAGTGGAGTGGAGTGAAGTGAGGTGAGGTGAACAGAGCGAGTGAGTGAGTGGTGAGTGAGTGAGTGAGTGAGTGAGTGAGTGAGTGAGTGAGTGAGTGAGTGAGTCTGAGTGAGTGAGTGAGTGAGTGAGTGAGTGAGTGAGTGAGTGAGTGAGTGAGTGAGTGAGTGAGTGAGTGAGTGAGTGAGTGAGTGAGTGAGTGAGTGAGTGAGTGAGTGAGTGAGTGAGTGAGTGAGTGAGTGAGTGAGTGAGTGAGTCATTGAGAATGTGGGTCTGTGTGAGTGAGTATGTGAGTGAGCATGAGTGAGTGCGTGAGTAAGTGAGTGGGTGAGTGGAGTGAGTGAGTTGAGTGAGTGAGTTGAGTGAAAGAGTGAGTAAGCACGAAAAGGGGTGGAAAGGTAGAGAAAAGCAGGGCCAAAGCCACCAGTAAAAGAGACCAGGGCCGAAGCCACCAGTAAAGAGACCAGGGCCGAAGCCACTGGTAAAGTGACCGGGGCCGAGGCCACCGGTAACCGGGGCCGAAGCCACCGGTAAAAGTCACCGGGGCCGAAGCCGCCTGACCGGGGCTGAAGCCACCGGTAACCTGGGTCGAAGCCACCGGGGCCGAAGCCACCAGTAAAGAGACCAGGGCCGAAGCCACTGGTAAAGTGACCGGGGCCGAAGCCACCGCTAACCGGGGCCGAAGCCACCGGTAAAAAACACTGTGGCCCCGGCGCAGCTCAGCGGCGATGATGTTCAGCATTGGCATGATGTCCGACATGACAGGAGGGGGTTGGGGGGTGGGCGGTGAGCCTACTAAGTACTAGAAGCCAACATGAGCAATCCGGCGCGGGCAAGATGTGACTGTGCATAAGTTATGATGATGTAACTGTATATCAATTCAAATTTAAAAGCTACTTAGACCACAACCCACCAAACACGAAAAAATAAAAAACTTCTCTGTGGCCATCCCAGCACTGTCCGAAAAGGGCCGACTGCATCGACCTGCACTGTAGTAATGACCCTCCTCAACAATCTCAGGGGAGTACGTAGCGCAGCGAAACCGGCAGAAATCCTAATTTTACCAGGGAGATATCGAACGAATCCTGCCACCAAACATGCCAACCGTTGACCTGACCCGTGGTCAGCCAATTCCCGCACGGCCGTCCCCCCAATGTCTCTGCAGAGGGGTCCCTGTTTCTGGAACGCCAGTCTACCTTCGGGGCACAATAGAACAAATACACACACACACAAAACCGGGTTTGGATTGGTGGTTTGCAGTCTACAAGAACCAGGGGACCCGTCGCATCCCCAAGCCATCAATCAACTAATGGTTGTACATCTCAAACAGGGGTCACTGGATTTCCCTTTCAAAAGTCGCAATTTACCTTGTGGCGTTCATTTAAGCTGCCACTTTTGGAGGATCCACAAAGGCAAATGGCTCGGAAACCCTGCGAAAACTCGAGGTGAACAATCAGGTTGGCCCCCGAACAAAAACCTCAAAGCAAAGCTTGAACAGACACTAACATCAGACATATCGATCCGCCTTCTCCAGGAGCAAGATGATCGAAATTTCAACAAGCAAGAGCCTCAAACTGTGCCAAAGACGACAGACGGCCCAACCGAACACGCCAAACCCCCCTTCCAGCCCCAAACAACCACACAAACACAGGGTTGTTCCCGGACCATCCCGGCCCTGACACCCCACCCCCCATGTCCACGCCCCTCTTCCGTTCCGCCGCCTCGGGGAGCTTCCAGTATGCCTTGGCGAGGCCCGGCGCGGGAAGCTGGGACCAGGCGTCGTTCAGCGGTGTGCCTGGCGTCCAAATTCTCCGAGGGCGACCTTGTTGCACAACCTACCATGCCCCCTGCTGCAGGGGGGAGGGGGGTGGGGGGCTCCCAATTCCATTTATCTAGTCTTCCCAATAAAAGGGAGAATGGATCCCCCAACTCCATTTTTCAGGGGGTGGTGGGGACAATCAAGGACACTTCAATGATATGGTATGCCGGTATGGCCACACTCCCCTGAAATCAATCACATCACATTCACGGGACAAGCGGAAAATCCCTCCCTCCCCGGTCAATCCCATAAAACACAAAGAATAGTTGAGGGCCAGCTTGCACGTTGGATTTTTTTGGGTGTGGGGGGGGGTTGGATCTCATCAAGCATGTTAAAGGCCTTTCGAAAGGAGCTGGGAGGTCAATATGATGACGACGGAGGCGGTCGGAAGAATTTGAGACAAACAGGGTGTACGGCTTGTCCTATCGAAACGGACAAAGCAAACTCACTCAACACTTGACCCAACCCTGATGTTTGAGATACCCTCTATGAATCAACATGGAACCTAGCACCAAACAATCATTGAAGAGCAACATGTTCTTTCAGGGACCTCCGGTTTAGTTGCATGTGACGTGGGAGGACAAGCTGAAAGGAAAATTCAAGCCCAAAAAAACCTTGGCGAGTCGCTAGACCTGGGTGGGAATATACCTGAGACTAGAGATGTGTGAAAAAAACGAAGTCGCTAGACTTGGGTGGGAATATACCTCAGACTAGAGGTGTGAAAAAAACACACGAGGGACGGGCAAAAAAGGGAGACGATTCCAACAAATTCAAAGCAGCAGAGCCTGAGAAAGTCACGTCGGTTCCTAGCCCAAGGTGACCCTCGGCAGGGATCCGGATGCATGAAAAACACCTGAGTTGTTGCCATTGCAACTTGTAAATGGTGGTTTCCAACTTTATTTTGGTGTTGAAAAAGCAACATGTTTCAACTGGTTGCAAAATGAATATCTTTTAAGGAGCCCTGCTCGGATATAGATCATACTTGTCACTGCAGGATGGACTGAGTGGCACGGCCTCTGCAAAAGTACCAATGCTTGCTGGCAATTTCCTTGTTTCAAGCTGGCTGGGGGGATCTGTGGCTGGTGGGCATTGTGTCACCGGTTGCGGCTGCCCTCAAACAAACAGAAGGGCCTCATGGAACTGGATTCATCATTCAAACAATGAAATTCAAGGTTTACGCCAGCCTGGAGCATCCAACACAGTGGCAGCCTGAACGCAAGGCCATTTCGGCCTTCACTCCCGCCTTCAGTCTCGACTTGGTGAATGATATTTGCGTAGGTCAGACATGCCGTCTCTTCCTGAGCAGCTGACGGGGGGTCCGAAACTGCCCCCCCAGGCCCCCCACCCCCCCTTTTGGATGTTGCGGTGCTCCGCCTTAGGAGACGCCCAGGTATTGCCATTACTCGACTCCGTGACAGGCCAATCCCTGCCAGGATCCGTGGATCCAATCCCAGTTCTCTAGTCTTCCCTAACTTGACGTTGGGGAGCGAAAATCCTCAAACTTCAGCAGTTGGATTTGGATTTGGAGTTCAACCACTAAACCACAAGAAGCAAAAATGGGAAAAATGTGTCCCAACGACAACCATAAGGGAGAATGGAAACGAGATTTGCCCGAATTGCACCATAGACCCCAGATTCTCCCAGATACGGGAGATTAGAACAGCGCCCTGAGCAGCCTGACTGCATCGCCAAACAAGCCAGCAACCACACACAGCACCAGCACACCAAACAGCATGACCAGCACCCGCAACAGCGCACCAAGACCAGCAGCGCCAAACCAGCACCGCCAACAGCACCATGCATCAAAAATTCAGCCCCAAACAGCACCCTGACCAGCACCTGCAGCGAGCAGCCCGCCTCTCTTTAGAAGTAAGAACCCCGTATAGCTGTCAGCTATCTGGAAAAAAAGACACACCCTGTGGAGGATGAACCCACGTGAAAGGAAACTTAGACATTTTACCTCGCTCAACCCATCTTATTGAAACCAATGGTTGAAGCCCCAAACACTATAGTATAGATGTCCAGGATGAAGTCCGCCGACAACAGGCGGCGTGTTGGACACAAAAAATGCTCCTTACCTCTTTACCTGTTACCCCTCCCCTAACCCCTCCCCAGGGGCACCATTTCAGCTTTCTCGGGGGGAACAGGCCCTAAGGGGCAATGGGGGGACAGGATCTCAAACGGGAAAGGGGGAAAAAGACTTTGGGAAGAGAAGGGTGGAGATCTTGGGGGGAAGGCCTTAGGGGGGAAACGGGGGAAAGGATCTTAAGCGGGAAAGGGGGGAAAAGATCTTAGGGAGGCAAAGGGAGACGAACTCAGGGAAAAGGTTAGAGGAAAGGGGGGGAAAGATCTTTGGGAGGAAAAGGGAGAAGAACTGAGGGTGGGAAAAGGCCTTAGAAGGAAAAGGGGGGAAATAAATGATCTCAACAGGGAACTGGGGGGGGGGGGGGAAAGATGTTAGGGAGGAAAGGCAGAAGATCTGGTGCAAAAAGGCCTTAGGGGGGAAAGTGGAGAAATGATCTCAACAGGGAAAGGGGTGGAAAAGATCTTAGGGAGGAAAGGGAGAAGATCAGGGGAAAAAAGGCCAACAGGGAAAGGGGGGAAAAGATCTTAGGAAGGAAAAGGGAGAAGCTCTCAGGGGGGGAAAGGCCTTGGGAGGGAAAGGGGAAAGGGGGGAAAGGATCTCAACAGGGAAAGGGTGGGAAAGATCTTAGGGAGGAAAGGGGGGGGGGGGAAGATCTTAGGGAGGAAAGGGAGAAGATCTGGGAGAAAAGGACTTAGGGGGGAAAGCCCAACAGGGAAAGGGGGGGAACAGATTTAGGAAGGAAAAGGGAGAAGCTCTCAGGGGGGGGAAAGGCCTTAGGGGGGAAAGGGGGAAAAGGATCTCAGCAGGGAAAGGGGGGGGGGGAAAGATCTTAGGGAGGAAAGGGAGAAGATCTGGGGACAAAGGCCTTAGGGGGGAAAGGGGAGAAATGATCTCAACAGGGAAAGGGGTGGAAAAGATCTTAGGGAGGAAAGGGAGAAGATCTGGGGGAAAAAATGCCAACAGGGAAAGGGGGGAAAGATCTAAGGAAGGAAAAGGGAGAAGCTCTCAGGGGGGGGAAAGGCCTGAGGGGGGAAAGGGTGGGAAGGATCTCAACAGGGAAAGGGGGGAAACAATCTTGGAAGGAAAAGGGAGAAGATCTGGAAAGGCCTTAAAGGGAAGGGGGGAAAGGATCTCAACAGGGAAAGGGGGCAAAGGATCTTAAGGAGGAATAGGAAGAAAATCTCAGCGGGGGGAAAGGCCGTAGGGGGGGAAGGGGGGAAAGGATCTCAACAGGGAAAGGGGGGGAAAGATCTCAGTGAGGAAAGGGAGAAGGTCCCAGGCAGGGAAAAGGCCTTAGGGGGGAAGGGGGAAAGGATCTCAACAGGGAAAGGGGGCAAAGGATCTTAGGGAGGAAAAGGGAGAAGATCTGAAAAGGCCTTAGGGGGAAAAGGGGGAAAGGAGCTCAACAGGGAAAGGTGGGAGAAGATCCTAGGGAGGAAAAGGGAGAAGATCTTGGGGGGAAAGGGGGAAAGGATCTCAACCAAGGGAAAAGATCTTGGGGAGGACAAGGGAGAAGATCTCAGGGGGGAAAAGGCCTTAGGGGGAAAGGGGGGAAAGGATCTCAACAGGGAAAGGGGGCAAAGGATCTTAGGGAGGAAAAGGGAGAAGATCTTGGGGGGGAAAACGCCTTAGGGGGGAAAGGGCGGGAAAGGATCTCAACAAGGAAAGGGGGGAAAAGATCTTAGGAAGGAAAAGGGGGAAGATGGAAGATCTTAGTGAGGAAAGGGTGAGGAAGACTTTAGGGAGGAAAGGGAGCAAAGATCTGGGAGAAAAGGACTTAGTGGGAAAAGCCAACAGGGAAAGGGGGAAAAATTAGGGAGGAAAAGGGAGAAGATCTCAGGGGGGGAAAGGCCTTAGGGGGGAAAGGGGGGAAAGGATCTGAGCAGGGAAAGGGGGGGAAAGATCTTAGGGAGGAAAGGGAGAAGATCTGGGGACAAAGGCCTTAGAGGGGAAAGGGGAGAAATGATCTCAACAGGAAAGGGGTGGAAAAGATCTTAGGGAGGAAAGGGAGAAGATCTGGGGGAAAAAAGGCCAACAGGGACAGGGGGGAAAGATCTAAGGAAGGAGAAGCTCTCAGGGGGGAAAGGCCTCAGGGGGAAAGGGTGGGAAGGATCTCAACAGGGAAAGGGGGGAAACAATCTTAGGAAGGAAAGGGGGGGGGGGGGAAGATCTTAGGGAGGAAAGGGAGAAGATCTGGGAGAAAAGGACTTAGGGGGGAAAGCCCAACAGGGAAAGGGGGGAAAAGATCTTAGGAAGGAAAAGGGAGAAGCTCAGAGGGAGAAAGGGCCTTAGGGGGGAAAGGGGGAATGGATCTCAACAGGGAAAAATGGCAAAAGATCTTATTGGGAGGAAAAGGGAGAAGATCTCAGGGGGGGAAAGATCTTAGGGAGGAAAGGGAGAAGATCTGGGGGCAAAGGCCTTAAGGGGGAAAGGGGAGAAATGATCTCAACAGGGAAAGGGGTGGAAAAGATCTTAGGGAGGAAAGGGAGAAGATCTGGGGGAAAAAAGGCCAACAGGGACAGGGGGGAAAGACCTAAGGAAGGAGAAGCTCTCAGGGGGGGAAAGGCCTCAGGGGGAAAGGGTGGGAAGGATCTCAACAGGGAAAGGGTGGGAAAGATCTTAAGGAGGAAAGGGGGGGGGGAAGATCTTAGGGAGGAAAGGGAGAAGATCTGGGAGAAAAGGACTTAGGGGGGAAAGCCCAACAGGGAAAGGGGGGAAAAGATCTTAGGAAGGAAAAGGGAGAAGCTCTCAGGGGGGGGAAAGGCCTTGGGAGGGAAAGGGGGGAAAGGATCTCAACAGGGAAAGGGTGGGAAAGATCTTAAAAAGGAAAGGGGGTGGAAGATCTTAGGGAGGAAAGGGAGACGATCTGGGAGAAAAGGACTTAGGGGGGAAGCCTAACAGGGAAAGGGGGGAAAAGATCTCGGAAGGAAAAGGGAGAAGCTCTCAGGGGGGGGAAAGGCCTTAGGGGGGAAAGGGGGAAAAGGATCTCAGCAGGGAAAGGGGGGGGGGGGGAAGATCTTAGGGAGGAAAGGGAGAAGATCTGGGGACAAAGGCCTTAGGGGGGAAAGGGGAGAAATGATCTCAACAGGGAAAGGGGTGGAAAAGATCTTAGGGAGGAAAGGGAGAAGATCTGGGGGAAAAAAGGCCAACAGGGAAAGGGGGGAAAGATCTAAGGAAGGAAAAGGGAGAAGCTCTCAGGGGGGGGAAAGGCCTGAGGGGGGAAAGGGTGGGAAGGATCTCAACAGGGAAAGGGGGGAAACAATCTTAGGAAGGAAAAGGGAAAAGATCTGGAAAGGCCTTAAAGGGAAGGGGGGAAAGGATCTCAACAGGGAAAGGGGGGGAAAGATCTCAGGGAGGAAAGGAAAAAGATCCCAGGGAGGAAAAGGCCGTAGGGGGGAAAGTGGGGGAAAGGGAGGAAAAGGGAGAAGATCTCAGGGGGGAAAAGGCCTTAGGGGGGAAAGGGGGGAAAGGATCTGAACAGGGAGAGGGGGGAAAACATCTTAGGGAGGCCAAGGGAAAAAATCAGAGGGAGAAAAGGCCTTAGGGCGGAAAGGGGGAATGGATCTCAACAAAGAAAGGGGGGCAAAAATCTCAGAGGGGAAGGGGGCAAGGGGACAATTCCAAAGGGACGCAAATAAGAAAGCAGGCCTGTAATGTCGGCGGCCTGAGCCGGAGGCGTTAAAATATTGAAGGTTTGCAAGTCAAATAAACAAGTTCGATGCAGCTACTCATCGCTTTCGGCTCCTGTGTAGCCCTCCCCCCCCGATATGTGACGGTGTCTTTCAGTCGGTGCGCTCTTGGGGGCCTTTGGAACACTTTGAAGCCGCCTACAAAACAGCAAGACTTGTCCGCATGGGGCCTAAGATGAGCGAACCGCTTCACCCCCAGGGTTGAAGGGGGTTCTGATAACCTTGGGCAGGGGTTTCCTAGCGTCTCTGATGGGGAAAAGCGTCATCAGAAGATTGTCAAAGCAAACTGAAAGAACACACCTACCATTTGGGATGTCTCTGATCTGATGGCCGTCCAGAAATGGACATCCCTCTAGAAGGGTTCTGCACCTTTAGGCTATGCCTCAGTTTCCCCGCAGAAGGCAAAGGATGGAGACTTGCAGACTGGTTTAGAAAAACAAATTCATTCTCAGCATCGGTATTGCGATCATTGGTAGGATGATCATATATATATATATATGTATGTATATAGTGTTCTATATATCACACATTATCTGTATCATAATAAGCTGTTGGGGCAAGCAAAATTCACCCCATGTCCAGCGTGCCCCCGTTGAAGGCGCCTTTTTTGCCGGGCGGCCAAATACCCCACGAAGCGGTGCACGGCATCTGGCAACACACAAACGCCCGAGGTTTGTTCAGAATATAGCTACAAGGAAAAGGAAACCCTGCCTGCCCGTGCGGTCGCAAGTGAAGAGCAGGTAGAGAACCAACATCATTCAAACAGGCCCGCTGACCACTCCCATGATTGTTGGACAAAGCGTAGTTGAGGTATGTGTGTGTGTGTGTCTGTTTGTGTCTCTATGTGTCTCTGCGCCAGTCTCTGTGCCAGTGTGTCTCTGTGAGTGTATGTGTGCTCTGTGTGCATGTGGGTGTGTGTGTGTGACTCTGTGTGTTCATCGCCACTTGCTGCCCCCCCCCCCTTTGAGATGTCAACAAGAGGAAACCTCAACATGATCGGTTTTGGACCTTTTTGAATGCATCATGCATGCACCTAGCTGACACCATGCAGCCATTGCATTCGTTTGATTTGGTGTAAGGAAATGGTCGTTCAGCCCCACAGAAGACCTGCGGGACTTGCGGGGCTTGCGATTTGGGCATGGGCCAAAATCAAAGCACGAGTAAACCGCTGGGTTTTAGTCCTTGGCTCGACATTTGCCAGGGCAAGCCATTTTGGGTACCTGTACCCTATTTTTGACCCACAGCCATTTGGTGGTACTTGTCGGGCGTCTGGCTTTAGCAGCTGGACGTGTTGGTGGCTGTGTTGGGAGAAGCCCTTTGTGGACCTCAAGGCAATGCGGCGGTGGGTAAATAAAATAGCCACCATAGCAGTAGTCTACGGGGCGCGGAAAGGGCATGGGGGCTTTTTGACATGTCCACAAGAACAAGAGGCTTTCAGATTTTCGCATGTGGGGGAAGTAGCAAATGGCTTGTGGTGGTGTTGTTTATGCCTGCAAAGGAACCTGGCAACCATCCTCTGTTTCTACCCTCTTTCGACGTGGATTTGCAGCAGGCGATGACTGACCGCCTTTTCCCATTTGGCTCAACTTGTTTTTATGGGAAGGCTGCAACTGTTGAGAGAAACACAAACATCAATGATATGGCCCCTGAAATCAATCATCTCATTTCCTGAGTGGCTTGGCCAAAAATGTCCAAGCTGTTTGTTTACCACGAACTCAGGGAGGACCAGAAACCAACCAATCCAAGAAAAGGTCCAATCTCAAGAGATTCCACTGAGTTGCTTCTCATTTGTTCTTTCTGTTCATCCCTGCCCTGGCAGAGTCGATAGCGGAGGTGGGTCTCTCCCGCGGGGTGCCCATATGTGCCATATCCAAAACTCCTTTACGTCATGGTGCCCTGAATAGGATCCAGCTAATAGACAGTGGGTAGGTCTCCCTCTCATTTCCCTTCAAATTGGGGCAGTTGCGGCATTTTCTTTGAGAAGGAGTGTTGGGGGGGTGCGCCAAGATCAGAAACCACCCGGTTGCATGTTTTTGTTGAAGGTCCCTTTGCCATGCTTTTGTTTCATGAGAAACCACAAGGAAAGCCAACTGGGTTCCCAGAACCCCCCCCCCCCGCTTTGTTTGACCCATACCAACTCAATCGCACCGGGCGTTTCGAACCGCACGCCTGGTTTGATCACGTAGATGGACGCCAAGAAAGGCGTCATGAAAACCTGCGCGCCCATCACCTGAGCCGCAGGGGAAACGTCGTAACAGGGCTCCCGATTAATTTCCCCTCAAAGCATCACCCCCATCAAGGGACACTGGGGGGGGGGGGGCTTTGAACCACTGTGAGGACAAATTTGAATGGTCCCCACCGCGAGGATACATTTGAGGATGTCACCTTAATGGACCCAGATTCACCAAATCCTTCTCAACCGTAGCCTGCTTCTATCAGACAAACACCGCTTTAAACAACACCCCTTTTGGTTTTCCACCCATAAACCCCCCAAACCTCCCAAACCTCTTCGTTGAGGATGGTTTCCATCTTTTTCGCTGTTTGGTAAGGCAGGAACACCATGCTTGGGGGCCTATTTTGCTCCACCCCTTTTGGCTTAAATTTCATAAGAGCCTGTTCGGTGGGGTGATGCTTAGGGAAAGACAGGCAAACCTGGCAAGATGGGGTGTAGTTTCCCAATCGGTCTGTCTCAAAATGGTGAATCCTTTTCGGATAGTCGGATAGTTTGAAGCGGGGGGGGGGGGAGTGGGGGGGCTTCACTCAAGGAAACACTCCCATATGCTTATGCTGTTTATTGAAACCATCATGCCGAGTTTGGGAACGTACCGCGAAGTACAACAAGCTGAGCTGGGGGTAAAACAAGCTCACTATGCAAACGATTGACAAACAATCATTGGGTCCAAAAAGGCTTCAGCATGTGGCGTGCCGAATTGGGCCCGGAAGCCTTGGAAGCCGCGGTGATTTATCCGGGCCGCGAAAAAAGATACAGTCTCCCCTTCCGCCAGACCAAAAGGAAGCCGCCATTTTGGGGAGGGGGAGGGTCGTGTCCAGCTGGATAGTACGAGCGGTTTTGCCGGGCTCCTGTCTTTGCAAGTCTGCTAAAGGATGAACACTGCTTTTTTTTGTGTGGGGTAACCATGGCGAGAAGTATACAAAGGATACTCCAGTGAGTAACTGGATGCCCCTTTTTGCCAGCATCCGTTCTTTTCAGTGAATCCTTCGGATGTGGCCAGGTGCATTGCCAAAAGCGAGTACCGGGAAAGTGGAAATCAAGCACAGTCCCCCAATTTTGAGGCACGCCCTTTTGCTTCTGCATTTGAATGGGCGGAACACGCTTGGTGGAAAAGGTTAGTGGTTGCAAAAACCCACGTATTTCTGATGTCCCCAAAGATTCACAGGAGTCTCTGATACTGAGACACCCGCATATAAATAAGCAAACAAGCACTTCACACATGCCCACAATGTGGCCGCTTCGCCACACTCCATCCTGTTGAATGTGGCCACGTGACTTGATAGCATGCTGAGCCCCGCACCAGGCACCGTGTCACAAAGCCGGCCTTTCACAGCCGACAAGGCGCGGGTCGGCTCGGCTCTCAGTTGCAAGCGACCCTGGACAAAGAACGTGGACCCCACAAAGGGGTCCAGTTGCAGTGGGGAACTGCACCAAAAAGGTTGGCACTGAACTAGTGGGTCATTTTGATGAGCCCTTCGTGGCATATACATTTTCTCCCAAGCCTTCTTGCATGGCCTGAAAACATGTTTTTGGCAATTTAGTGCACTACCAGCTTTACCGTCAGAGACACGGCTGAGACACACAAGATTTCAGCTAGCTGAATTCGATGCCACAAGCCACAAGCGCACGTTCAGCAGAAACGGGCGAAGTAGAGACCAGCATCGCCAGAATCCCCAGCATCACGAGCCTCCCCAGCATCAGCATCTTCGCCAGCATCTCCAGCACCACCAGCATTGCCACCATCATTACAGCATTACCAGCAATACCAGCACTACAAGCTACTAGCATCGCCAGCATTACCAGCATTACCAGCTCTGCCAGCGTTGCCAGCATTGTCGGCATCAGCAGCACTACCACTACCATCATTCCCGGCACTTCCAGCACTACCATCATTGCCAGCATTTCCAGCCACTGCAGCATCACTGGCATTGCCAACATCGCGACTACCAGAGCACATGGAACTTGACTTGTGCGTGTTGCAACCAGGTATGACGAAGCTAAGCGTGATGGGTATCATTGCATCCCTATTTCCCGCGCAGAAGATAGAGCTGCCCCGTCTGATATTCCCAAACTCTCCCTGATATCCTTGTTGCCCCTCGGAGAGAATTTCATGCACGAGTGCCAAGTCTGTTTCGTGACTGCCTTGAACATCTTCATGCAAATGAGCAGGTGCATGCGCTCGTTCTCCGCCTCCTCAAGCCTGCAAGATGGCAAGGGCACGACCCATCCCACCGATTACGAGCACCCGCATTCTGACAAGCAGGCTGCCGCCTTCGCACGCATTGGCCACTTTACGACTCCACACCCTCCGGGTATGTTGACAAATGGGATCCTCACACTGCTTTTGGCTCCAAAAAACACACAACATATTAGTTCTTTGTTCGGCACCCATGTTCAGCTTAACTGGGTCTGAATTCAATTACTGAGGCCCCAGCCAACGTTGCCATGGGACCCCGAAAGAGAGAGAGAGAGAGAGAGAGAGAGAGAGAGAGAGAGAGAGAGAGCGAGAGCGAGAGCGAGAGAGAGAGAGAGAGAGAGAGAGAGCGAGAGCCCGAAGCCTTTCAAACCTGAAACGAGAAATGGGTTGATGTCATGTACCATCCCTCCAACCATTCGTGGCCGATACATCAAAAATCATGATCCTGGCTGTCTTCCATTTAGGCGCGCCCAAAATACCAAAAAAAAGTTTTGAAGGAGATCCTGGTCCAAGAGCAGTTTCCGAGAATATCACGGCGCATGAGGGCAAGAGCATTGAAGAGTTTGGAATTCTTGCACCGATAGGTGTCCTTCTGGAAAGGGAGATGGTCTTGGTAGATTGAAAAGCAGATGGTCTTGGCAGATTGTGGAACGACCAGGTCAACCAGTGCCATCGATTTTCCAAGAAACTCACCTAAAACTTGCTGGCTCTCAGCAGGACCCAAAGTTTCCTTTATCTGGGGGTCCCCAAAACCGGTTCATTTGCATCCAACACCCGGACTCGTTGTCAGTCCTTGTTGGTATTTACGTTCGGGAATCGAATCAGAACCCCTGCATTTTCTCACATCGGCAACGCGCGACTCGCGGATTTAGCCACAGTATGGCTTCCAGAAAATCCGAGCTGGTTCATTTCCAACACCCGGACTACTCCTATGCTTCCATTTCGTTAAGGCCCCAGGAAAAATTTACAACCAACAAGGGAAAATTGAAAAACACAAAATATTCTTCAGCAAATGGAGGTATGGTCTCACCTCGCAAACGTCATTCCATCCGGGACGCAGGGTGTGGATCCAGCCGTGGTCCCGCTGCAAGGTGCGCAGACACCGGAAGTGCCTGGCACGTCCCAGCTTGCTCGTCTTTTTTTTGGGGGGGGGGACCCTTTCCTTCGCATACCAAAGGGGAAAAACCGCAATTTTGGAGGGGAGCCCAAAAGAAACACACCCAAATGGAACCCCAAAGCCGGTTTGGGGGTGTGCGTTTGGTTTGGGGGTGTGCGACCACCCAAGACGAGATTGCCACACAGTTCGGAGCTGGGCTCCCACAAAGCGACGTGCTGGAAAAAGGCCCTCTGAATCTGCTTATGTGTCAAGAGGGGAACTGAATGGCTGGAATTCTACCAGAATCTTCAAAAACCGGCACGTCAACCCAAAAACACCGTCTCTTTTTTTTGGTGGGGAAACACGCGGTTTTCGCTTGATGGTGTTTAAATGTTAACGGACACTGCAAAAAGGAACCAGGGCAAGGCATTGGCTGCAAGTTGCGGGTTCTCTTGACCCCCAACGGACGATGCGGTTGCAGGGAAAACCAAACTGAGAACAACCATCTTGGGCATCTCCTATTTAGGACACGTCCAAGTGCTTAATTACGAAGCATGGTTGCAAGGGATTCGTCGCAGGTGTACTGCACTCTCTATAGAGTTGCTCAGCCCGCCCCACTCAAATGGGTTCCTCGGACTGCCTGGCAACTGGCCTACTTGAGCCTTGAGCCAAATGAGGCATCCCGTTGTCTGGATGTCTTTAAAAAGAAAAAATGGTAGGCCGCGCTAAGAACGGGGAGGGTCGAGTTCGTTCTTTGTGCATCCGCTTGGGCTGTGTTTTCTTTGTACTTAATGTTGATCCCCGAAGTAATTCAATGCTTGCTTTTTTTGAGGGCGGCCTTTTTTGTCACCATGTTAAGCCTTTCAAATCACAAAGAGTCCCTCAGCATCAGTGGTGTCAGCCCTTTTCCAGCAGCTTTGTCTTTAAGGGTTCACCATTTGTGTGTGTGTGTATGTGTGCTTGTTTGCTTGTTTGTTTGTTTGTTTGTTTGCTTGCTTGCTTGTTTGCTTGCTTGTTTGCTTGCTTGTTTGTTTGTTTGTTGTTCTTTTGGCTCGCTTGCTTGTTTGTTAGTTCGTGTTTGTTTGTCTGCTTGGTCTGTTTCTTTGTTTCCGGGCACCCTTTTCGGCGTTTTTGTTTCTCCTTATTTCTTTCTTTCCTTTTTCCCGGAAACGCAAGGGATACGTCTTCAGGTCCAAGGGTCGCAGGTCGCTTGCCGCCCGCGCGCCTGAACATGGCAGCCATGAAGCCAGGAACCCCTGCGAAGC
This sequence comes from Effrenium voratum, assembly GCA_963377175.1. Classification (NCBI taxonomy): domain Eukaryota; class Dinophyceae; order Suessiales; family Symbiodiniaceae; genus Effrenium; species Effrenium voratum. The sequence continues at coordinate 286,760 of CAUJNA010003697.1, read as the reverse complement.
TCTCGAGGACGATGAGTCGCCATTCCACGGCCCTGACCTCGGCCGCGCGGCCCCGGGGCGAGCGAGCGTTTCGGGGGGAAATTTGGACCCGCGGAGTTCGGTGGTCCTTTCGGTGTCTCGTTAAACCAACCTGAAAAAAGCTCTTCTTAACGAAACAAATATGTATGTGTATACATATATACATATATATATATATACATATATATATATATATAATTGTAACTATGCATAATTATATGTATAATTATATATAATAATATACATGTATATACTATATATATATATATATCCTTGTTTTAATATCACACCAGAAGGAAGCTCACTTTAAGTGAACCCAACAGGTGTTGCTTAAATCACCCCAAAAAGGGAACCGTTTGGGGAGCACGTGAAAAGCGGAAGCCAAAGGTGAAAACTCTCTGGGGTTCCCTGGCACCCACCAGAAAAGCCCCTTGATCCAGGCTTCATGGCAGTGGCAAGTACAGCTCAGTTGCCCAAAGGACTTTTCCAGGGGCCATGACTGAACATGTGCCAAAAAGGGGGAGCCCAAAAGGTCAAAGGTCGGCGTTGGGCAAGATATACAGAGACCAGGATATTTGCCATCTTAGACCACACAAAAAGCCGGCAAAAGTCAAAAGTTAAACCTGGCGGATTTCCTCAAGAGATGACTTCATTGTTGGGCAACACTCCCCAAAGCTCACCAAACTGATTGTCTTTTCATAGGCGAGGAGGCATGAGGATGCTGTTGCTGTTACACTTCAGCTGTCATCAACCCTTTCTTCAGCTGGCTTGGATTTGCTCCCCGTTTGCTTGTTCGCTCATTGATTTGTGACAACATAATTAACCAATCCCTGCTCATTTGCTCGTCCCAGCAAAAAAACCGGTTGTTCGATCACAGCCCGTATTGGCGTGAGACTCAATTCACATGTCCATGTTAGCAGACATCAACAAACACATGGCTGGTTTTGTACGACTACCGCCCGTTCTGGAAGGCGCTCCAATCATCACAACTCACGGCCATGTGGAATCTTGCATCCAAATCCCCAGACCCGCAAACTCAAAAACCGGCCAAAGCTAGAGAACAGGGTATGTCTCAAAATAGACATCATTTTACTGGGAACTCAGAGGTATCCAAACACCCAACTCAATTTTTCGCAGCACGTGTTGACTTTCAGTTGCAAAATGCTGACTCCCAAGGGTCCCAAAATGCTGGTAGCCGGTAAGATATTCCAATTCACCGTAGGGCGAAGCCTTTTCGTTACCTCCGGATGTTTTGTGTATCACTGGAGTTACTGGAACAAAGCACCCGGGACAACAGTTGGTTGCCTCTTACCAAAAGGGGTCCATCATGAGACGTTTTTGCGACCTGTCCGTGACAAAACTTTCGGCCGAGCAGCAGGGGTGTTCTCGGGTTTGAAGCCTGGCCATGCAAGCAGACCCGACTCTCCGGCAAAACCCAGCGGAGGGTTGTGTTTTCGAGGGTGCCCTGTTTTGACTTGAGGGGGAAACCAAGAGGCGGCCACCTGGGTTCCCCTATGTGGCTGCGGCTCAAAATGGAACCAAAGACAAAAACCCGCGTAACCCCAGCTCTTTAATTTCGAGCCATACCCAAAGACAACAACTCCACCGGCCCTTTGGGAAGCACCGAGGTTTCGGGCTGCAGCCAAATCCTAGGGCCCAACAAGCCACAGAGGCACGGCCAATTTTCCAGTGCCAAACCACGTCCACCAGTCTACGCCTGCATGGAGTTCCTCGGCTTTGGCGCAACCGTTCTGAGAGGTCGCCTTGGGTTCGTCTTTTTTGATGGTACCCTTTTTTGGGGTTGCCACAAGGAAAACCAGGTTCCATATTTGGAAACGACACCTAGCTGGGATCAATTGACTCCATGGCGAACTTGCCGCCGCGCACCTCGTGGTTTGCCGAAATATTAGTTTCTACAGCTACCGATTAAGCCGAAGCAGTGCCACACACACACACGTTTTCTGCTGATTGCAAGTGCATATCAAACACTGGCGCACACATGTGTGGCACCTGCTCCTGTAATTTACGCTGTCTTGTGGTATGAATTACAATTCGCCTATTGGCCCGTGGGAAGCATGCGGTGTCCCAACTTAAACCCACCCGTTCCACAGGCGGAAAAGGTGAATTGGGGAGGGGGTGGCGGGTTTGAGGCCTGGACCACACATCTGTAAGTCAGAAGGCGGCCAACTGCAGGAGCCTGCCCATATCTTTGCCCCGCATCACGGGTACGGTAGATGGATCCATGCGAATCTTTACGCGCACCACATACACATATACATGTATATTTACATACATATGTATATTCGATGTGCACATATGCATGCACACATGCTGCGCCAAATCAAGCAAAGGACCATGCCATGCAACCCAAACATGCGGCCTATCACAGGCTTCACCCATGCCAACGGAAGAATTGCACGCTGACGTTCACCGCACTCCACGCCTGTCACCCAGTTGAAGCCCTTGTAAAGGCTCCACATCAATCCTCAGATGGGCAGAAGCTCCACTTGAAAACCAGTTGCACCGGCCATCTTTGCACCGGCCATCGCGAGCACCGGGCAAAGCGCACAATATTCTTCCATTTGTTTAAGACCCCTGGGAAAAAAATCCAGTAGTGATAGATTCTCGTTAATACCAACAGGGAAAACACATTGTTCAGGCAAATGGAGGTGCCCGTTCCCTTTGCGATACCCCCAAGTCGAAGATGACAGCCACCGCGGAGTACGGGCGGAATCGGCTTAATTCCAAGGTGAGACGTGACACCCAACCTAACAGAAATCAGAAAGGGCTGCTCTATAACTCGGGTGCGGCAAACAACCGCTAGAGCAGAAAACTGAAATCCGCAACACAAGTTTGAGTCTGTGCCTGGTATTGCTGCCTGGAACTTCAGAAATCCCATAGCCAGCGTCTACAATGCCAACATTAAAAAAGCCTTAGCAACAATTAGAAACTCGTGGCAGGCCACAGGACAATTAAACTAGTCCATAACAACTGGAAACTAGTTCATTGACCATCCTGTCAACATTGACAACTCACAAGTTCCATGCCTCCACTCTCCATGAACTCACCATAGCCTTTAAGGTTTCGGCAGTGGTTGGGGGGGGAGGGGGAGACGGGGCAGGACGAGTTGGGGACCGGAGAGGGAGGCAGGAGGGTTGGCGGATTGGAGAAGAAGTCCGGGAGCTTGTCGATAGGTGGATGGGTGGAACGGTCAGCCCGGACGCCGGTTTGCGCAAATTCTAGAGATCTCCCTTGGCTGGAAACCAGCCCCCAAAACCCCCATAAACTGGTTCTTGTGTACTCGAAAGAGGCTCCTCTCTTGGAACCGGGTCGCCCAACCTGTGAGCACGAGCTTTTTACGAGGGGAACCTCTTGGGCACAAGGGTGTGGTCAGACAAGCTGACTGTCAGTGAATCAAATCATCTGGTGACATTGCCATACCTTCCTTTGAGGCCCAAAAGGGAATCCGCAACAAACACATGGGGGCCGGCACGGATGCGAACGCCCATCTACGAAAACAAAAAAGGCAAATGATCGCTGAGCTCGCGTTACCCCGTTGTAAGCGAAATATAGTTGGTGCGAATGGACAAGCGCTGTGTCTTTGGAATCTTGAGCAGGTATTGTTTGCTGGTTCATATTGACTCCAGACCAATCAACCTAGGTGGGTTGCAAAATCTGAATCCTCCCTCCAGAAAGGGCATCCTTGAGGGAAAATATTTGTATAAGTAAATAAGTTAACAAACGAATAAGTAAAGGAATAAGTAAACAATGAAATAAACGAGACAAACAAATATGTACACATATACATACGATCTACGTGTTTCTTTTGCGGGCACCCGGCCAGCCTTTCGAGCGCTTTCGAGAAGTCAAGGCGCGATGCATCACCTTGTCGCTGAAGGTCTTGGGCCGGTGCTGGTACAGATTGTCCAGTCGCTGTTGGATCTCCTCCTCGCTCCAGATGTGGTTCAAAGTCACCGAAAGCCTCCAGCCGATCCCCAACCCGCCCCCCCCATATAAATTTCAACCCCTTGTTCTTTTATTAGGGGGGTGCTTCTTTCTTGGTTTAGTGCGGAATCATTTCGTTTGGAGGGGAAACCCCCATTATGAATAAACTGGGGTTGATTAATATGGGGTGAACATTAACTGAAGCAAACAGCAACAAATGCCGGAGGAATCAGCCGAACAAAATGGGTGGCGCCAAGTAAACCTGGCGTTTGCACCTGCGTCAAAGCTGACGAAGACACATCCGCTAAGTTTTGTGTCATTTCATTTGAAAGATGTGGGACTCTGTTGTAGCGGTGTTCCATGCCTGTCTGCCCTTTCAAGCTGACACACACACACACACATGGTAGACAGCTCTTTTACGGGGGAGTTGACGGGATTTTTCTGGCACTGAACAGCTAAACTCGCTTTGTCCAATCCATCCGCAAATTTTACTATAATTTTAAAAGCTGAATTAGGGAATCCCCAAGTACAGGACCTTTTGTAGGGTGAGCTCGTTTTACCCCCGGATCGGTGATCTCGCCCTTGTTTTTTTTTGGCAGATCCATTCCTTGTTGTCTATGGTGTGCCAAGCAAGACTTCTGGCATCGAAGGCAAGTCGGCAAACACACACACACACACAAACACACACACACACACACAAACACACACACACACACACACACACACACACACACACACACACACACACACACACACACACACACACACACACACACACACACGATGCCACCTAACCCTATTTCCAGCTTCTTTTTAGTGCCCTCGATTCATTTTTTGGGTGCTATGATCCATTTTGAAAGCAAGGGCACTTAGTCCTAAATCAAAGAGGTCATTTAAGCCATTTAAAGGGCAGGGTTGCCCTCCCCAGCAGATCCCTCCTGAGTCCGAGCAAATCGAGCCGCAGCGACACGTAATGCGAATGACACTCACAGAGGACCGACGCTGGGCAAATCGAGCTGCAGCGACACGCGAATAACACTAGCGAAAATGACCTTTTCAAGGGTTAAGTGACCTCGATTCGCACCCCCACAGACACTCAAATGACACGCTTTGACATTCAAAACGCCATGTTCGGGCTTTCCGGGTCGGCCCCAATCAAATGTGGCAGTTGTCACACTTCGACACGGGCTATTCGATTGTAATAGAATCCCAACCCCTATCAAGCTAAGAAGGGCACTTAGCAAACGAATCAAAAAGTCACTTAGGCCATCGACACGGCCTTAAGTGCCCTCGATGCAAAAGCACACGTCAAGTGCCTTTCTCATTGCAAACCACCCAAAAATCTGCTGGTTTCTTGGTGGCCTTACAGCCCTTCAACATCTAGACACGTTTTCACCTGGCCCAGGCGCTCGGCATTGCCGTGCTGGTGGGGCTTCACCAATAAAGGGTGCGGGGTCTGCGATTGCCGGAAGTGCACCACCGTCGTAGAACTCAGCGAGAGGGGGTCGCTTGGTCACTCCCCAGAAAAAGGGTTGGCCGGCGTTTTGCCCACCCCACCAGTTCAACCACGTAATCTCCGTTTCGAATGGGGGTCGAAAACACAGGGCTTTTTCCCCCCCCCCCTGGCCTCCCCCGGGCTCCCCCGAGAAATGCGGGTCAAAAAAACGGCCGAAAGTCTACGAGAGGGGATGGGAAAGAATTGAAAGGATTGGCTCATTGACCAGGCGTTGGAACCCTTCCCTCGTGTACGTCCCGCTATCACTCTTCTCGCTTTGGCTTGTTCTAAAGGTTTTTTTCCGCTCTTGGCAGACAAGGGAACGAACGAAGGAAGTTGAATCTTTGACAATAAGCCAGACAATAATAGAGGGATGATTCATATTATACTGTCTGGAAGCCACTGGATTTCATGGGTGTTTCTTGAATCATACTCGAAAAGGCCCGCAAGGCTGGTTTCCTTCTGCTGTCCTTAACTGCTGATCATGTGCATGTTCAAGATTTGGGGCCCCCTTTTGGTTGGTCTTGAAATTGTCAAGACCAACCAAAAGGGGGCCCCAAATCTTGAACATGCACATGATCAGCAGTTCGCCCGCCTGCGAATGGTTCTCCCTCCGCGTCCTGATGGCTTGGGGTTCACACCCTTGCTTCACACCCTGCCGAGCATCCGATCGTCCAGTGCATCCTTGCCCACGTGGAAGCAGCGATTCGCTGCGCGGCAAGCAGACCAAGGTACCGCCTGACAAAGGATCAAATAGCCAATTTCTGTGTCGGACTTTGAGGGTTTTGTTTCGGGAGATGCTTTCAAGGAAACCCACAAGGCAAAAACACAAAACTTGTTGGGGGCCCTATTTATACACACACACACATCTATTTGACCATGCTGCCAAAACGTCAGAATCCAGGCGCTGTTGCCCACACAGCGTTTGTCCAATTGGCCGATGCCCTTCTATATTATTTTCCTGCCGATGAAATTCATCTTGACGCGTTCCGCCCATGATACCACGGCACCTGGGCAGTGCCAAACCGCAGTTTGAGAGCTGGGTGTCCACCTGTGACTGACAATCGTGCACTTCATGCAGGAAAGGGCGCCTTGTCCGCCCAAATCGTAGACTAGCAGCCAGCAAAAATTGTGCAACAAATGTGGCAGCACCCACAAAAATCTACGAGTCGACTGTCAAACTGCCAGGAAACTGCACGGGTTCCGTGGAAAACCCCGGGTGATACTGTGCAGCGTCCATGATGCATCTGGCTGTGTCGGTTTTGAGACATGCCACCCGTATAGCTGTGACGAAGGGCTCTCTCAGAATTGGTGTCTAACGTTGCACCCACAATGCAAATAATTGCCAAGCACACCCCATGCGACTGCACTCGGGAAAAATGCACGGTCAACAAACTTGCACGCGAGAATGGGCAAGCGAGCTGCTTCAAAACATGGTACACAAAGGCTAATTTGTTAAACGAGTCCACCCAAACCCATTTGTTTCCAATTGGTGCCCATTTTTACCACAAAGTGGCTCCCTCGCTCGCCAAGCTCGCAGGCTAAAAGGTGATGCCAAGCCCAAGACCGGGGCCCAAACTTGAAATCGTCACAAACTTCGGAGGCAAAGACTGAGAATCGTGACCTTGATTGGTTTAACACAGGGCTGTGGGGAATGACCACTTCTGTGATACAACAGAAAGGGCTTCCCAAAGACTATTCTCTTCATATAAAGGGGGTTCCCTTGTATCACAGAAGTGGGGAGAAACCCCTTGATCCCACAAGCCTGGTTTGACAGGACAGCTGCTTGGCTCGAGGCTGGCAACTTGTTCCAGGTTGCTAGAAGTAAGAGGGGCGTTTGACCCAGCCTCGTGGGTTTAAAAGACTTTGGCTGTGCTTCAAAAGACTAGTTTAGTTGTCGCTCCATCCGCGGATGGAGCAAGTCAGCATGTTGTTCAATGCTGCGCAAATGAAAATTACTCTGAAAGTCTATCTCCCCCAAACCCCCCTGCATACTGCGGACTGGGCGTGGCAAAGAGCAAGATAGAGCAACATCTATCAATCACAAGCCCAATGAGACCTGTGGGAGCTGCTTTCCAACCGCATAGCATATGTCCCTCTGTGTCAGCAAGTTGAGATGCCCCCCTCCACCCCCCAACCCCCTAACCCCCCAACCCCCCAAGCCCCCCCCCCCCCGCCACCCTGGCGCCTGCCGAAAAGCAATCCTGGCTGTGAACCAAGCCCCCGGCGTGGCTAAATGTTGACGTTGGCGGCAACGCAAACCAACGCGGCCAAGCGCGGCAACGCGCGAAGGAAAGACACCTACTCTGAATGGTTGCTAATAAGAAACCCTGGAATGATTCAATTCCCCTGGAAATACCAACAAATAATGATTTCAACCATGGCTTCAAAGTGGTGCGAAATGGATTTCGTCCATCCACGGTAAATACAACAGGCAAGCAACACAACAAGCAATCAAATTGACAATCCCCGATTCGCAAACCCGACCGAGCCAACCAACCCAACAGCCAACAATCCAGTCCCACCAACCAACCAACGCAGTAGCTAGATAGTTAGTCAATTAAAGAATCAAACAAACAAACAAACAAACAAACAAACAAACAAACAAACAAACAAACAAGCAAACAAACAAGCAAACACACAAACAAACAAACAAAACAACAAAGCCAAGCCAAGCCAAGCCAAGCCAACCAACCAATCCACCAATCCACCACCCCACCAACCGCTGAGCGAACAAACCCTATTGACACACCGACTGACCCATCCACCGACACAACCAAACAACCGATACCTCCCACTGCATGCAGGTGTCAAACTGGTTTGCTCCGCTCGACCCAATCACAACTCCGGTTGTCGTGGGATCAAATGCAAGGCTTGGACTGCACAGCTCACCCGAAACGCACTCAGGAATGGCCGCGTGACAGCATTTACTTTCGGACATCCAAATTGGTTTGCTTCGCCCTGGAGGCCTCGTGTTTGTGTCGTTCTGATCCAGCCGGTCATCACATGCCCGCAAGAACCAAAGTCTGGACTGGCTCTGCACATCTTGGGCAGAAAAGTACTGTGCTCTCTTTTAGCAACCCATGGGCGTGTCAAAGAGTGCCAAAATGCTCACAACCCACGGATCCATAGATAATTCAGGAAGCCGCAAGTGGCTGATTTCTGCTTGAATTGAGTTCTTCTTCAAATGACGCCACCAGGGTGTGGCATTTTCAGTGGGGAGCCTGTGTGAACAACTGGGCCTTCCAGCCTCGCTTGTTGGACGCCTAGCACTTGGCATGTGTCACAGCTAGTTGGACGCCCTTTCTGGGCAGCTTGAACATATGCCAACTATTTGGAGAGGCCCCTCTGACACGTGCCCCACAATCCTCGTGTTCTGCCATCTTTTCGGCATGAGGTCTCATATGTGGAGCAGCCCAAGGGATCTTTCCTGTACCCTCCTGCAAATGCCATGTTAGAGGGAAAGCAACCTTTTGGGGCCATGACTAAGAATGGACAAAGGGAAAATGCAAAGGTCGGATCCGGTCGATTCGCTTCTGGGCTGCCCTGATCCCTGCTAAACGTTTAACTTTTAGTGGGTCAAATGGAAACCCCCACTAAACACCAAAAATCTAAAAAGCTAAGAGGATGGTTGGGAGTCGGGAGCCACCAAGGCTTGTTAGAGGGAGGCAAAACAACCTTTTGGGGCCACCAAAAATGGACCAAGGGAAAACCCAATGGGCGGATCGATTCGCTTCACTGACAGACTTCCCAGGTTTCTTCGGGTGGAAATCGCAAAAGCCGAGTGGAGCGGCTGCCGTCGGCCTGGACAGAGTTCCTGGACGAATCGCCCTGGCGATTCCACGCAACTGATGTCGCGATTGGTCTGTTCTCAAGCGGAAAGAACATGAGGTCGACCTGTCTGTTTTTCGTTTAAAAAAAAAACAACAACAAAAAAAACACTTGTTGGTGCTCAGCAGGGAATGAGAGAATGACCCCGACAAACTATCGCCCATGATTTCCTTCAAGGGAATCCCTAGGTTCATTCCCAACACCCTGGGTCATTCCCTACCTATCGCACCAAGGAACACAAGGCGTCTCATTCGGAGGTTCTGCCGCCCTTCAGAAAGCGTCTCAACGCTGAGCAAAGGCGACTCGCGGCCTCTGGGCATCCCATGGAACTGAGCGCTGAAAAGAAAACTGGTGGAAACATCCCATCTGCCAGGGTGATCTCCACCGGGTGAAACCCGTTGGCAGCTTCATCCCACTTTGGAATCAGAACCACAGTTGCAACTGGGATAATAACCGGGATAAGCCCCCCATGAACCAAGGTTAGTTTCCTAATGGCAACATCAGTCTCCAAGTAGACATATCGCCTGGATTTCCCGGCAACAACAATTAGCTTCTACACGTCGGGCATAGGCTAAAAAGGGGGCCCCGCAGAGTCACGTGTTTCCTTGATCTGTCCCTCTAAACCGGCCTACAACAGCATACCCTCAAAACACACACACACACACACACACACACAAATGCCCTCCCTTCCAATCCCCAGTTGCCTCGCAGCCAAGGCAGCCATAGCCTCCAACGGAGACATGGATCGAGTCAAAGGCTCGCCAAACCGCTTGCTCGATACTGTGGACTCTTACCCCGCGCCAGGCACCAGTTTGCTGTGGGTGGTTTGACGCAGCACACACACACACATGCCGGATGCAACACGCATGATGCGTGCCGCGCCACAAAACCTGACTGCCACACAAAGCAACGCGATGCCACAGAACGGAACGCAACGCAACGCCGCGCCTCACACGCACACAAACACAAACACAAACACCAACACCAACACCAACACCAACACCACCCGCACCCGCACCCGCACCCGCACCCGCACCCACATCCGCACCCGCACCCGCACCCGCACCCGCACCCGCACCCGCACCCGCGCCCGCGCCCGCACCCGCACCCGCGCCCGCGCCCGCGCCCGCACCCGCACCGCACCCGCGCCGCACCCACCCCGCACCCGCACCCGCACCGGCCTCCCCCCCCCACCCCACCCCACACCACCCGCCCGCGCCCGCCCCGCCCGCACGCCCCCGCGCGCCCGCGCACCCCCGCGGCGCGCCCGCGCCGCCTGCGCGCCCGCGCTGGCGCCCGCGCCCCCCGAAAGGCATTGCCCCGAGCTCTACTGGGATAGGGTCGTACTTATAACTTGAGTTATAAGTTACTACAAGTGGACTTATAACGTGGGACAAGTGGACTTATAAGTTTGCTAAGTCCGAGTCCTAGTTATAAGTTACTTGTCTAGGGTTAACTTAGATAGGCCCACTTATAAGTTCGAGCTAAGTTCCGGGTGCCGGGACTTAGAATGAACTTAGCTGGAACTTAGTTTTTTTGCACCATTTTAGGAAAAAAACAGCTTTTTGGCATCCAGCGTTTGCGGAGCAATGCCCAAAACGAGTTTGCCTCGCTGAGTCTTGACGCGCGTCCTCATGCGAAAAAAGCACGCGCGCTTTACTCCTGACGTGTCGCAAAGCACATCGCTGAACGCGAGTCCAAACCTTACACCGGGCGATGCGTGCGTATATTTTTTCGGATACGACAGGTCGGCATATCGCAGCGGCTGGTCGGCTCAGACTGCACTCGCGGCTGGCCCGCGCAGACTGGTGCGCTGAGACTGCACTCGCGGCTGGCCCGCGCAGACACCCAGCGGCTGGTCCGCTCAGACTGCACTCGCGGCTGGCCCGCGCAGACGCTCTGCACTCGCGGCTAGCCCGCAGACTCATATCGCGGCGGGCCCGGTCATATAACGGCGGGCCCGCTCACATTGCACTCGCGGCTGGCCCGCGAAGATCCACAGCGGCGGGTCCGCTCGAACTGCAGTCACGCTCCAGATACAGACTCCAGACTCCCACACTCCAGACTCCAGACTCCAGACTGCAGACTCCAGACTGCAAACTCCAGACTGCAGACTGCCAACTCCAGAATCCAGACTGCAGAGTCCAGACTGCAGACTCCAGACTGCAGACTCCAGACTGCAAGCTCCAGACTCCAGACTGCAGACTCCAGACTGCAGACTCCAGACTGCCAACTCCAGAATCCAGACTGCAGACTCCAGATTCCAGACTGCCAACTCCAGACTGCACACTGCAGACTGCAGACTCCAGACCGCAGGCTCCAGACTGCAAACTCCAGACTCCAGACTGCAGACTCCAGACTGCAGACTGCCAACTCTCCAGAAAAAAGACTGCAGAGTCCAGAATGCAGACTCCAGACTGCAAGCTCCAGACTCCAGACAGCAGACTGCAGACTGCAGACTCCAAACTGCCAACTCCAGAATCCAGACTGCAGACTCCAGATTCCAGACTGCCAACTCCAGACTCCAGACTGCAGACAACTCCAGAATCCAGACTATAGAGCCCAGACTGCAGACTGCGGACTTGAGACTGCAGACTCCCACACTCCAGACTGCAAACTCCAGACTCCAGACTGCAGACTCCAGAGACTGCAGACTCCAGACTCCAGACTGCAGACTCCAGACTGCCAACTCCAGAATCCAGACTGCAGACTCGAGATTCCAGATTCCAGACTCCAGACTCCACAATGACTCCTGACTCCAGGATCCTGATCATTTTGTGGTGGAATTTGGCCACGGGGCCAAGTTAAGTTATGTTAAGTCGTGGTGACGCAACTGGGCCTCACGGGGAAAGTTTGGCAGTTAAGTTGATTGAGTTACAATAGGAACTCCACGGCTCCACACGACCCGCCCAGGCTAAGTTAAGTTAAGTTTTGTTAAGTTCGAAAAAACTGCACCGGCCTTTCCGGGCTTTGGGGCGGGGCTGTCTGGATGCTGGATTCTGGGGTCTGGACTGTGAATTCTGGAGTCAGGAGTCTGGAGTCAGGAGTCTGCAGTCTGGAGTCTGCAGTCTGGAGTCTGGGAGCCTGGAGTCTGCAGTCTGGAGTCTGCAGTCTTGATTCTGGAGCTGGCAGTCTGCAGTCTGGAGTCTGCAGTCTGGAGTCTGGAGTTTGCAGCCTGGAGTCTGCAGCCTGGAGTCTGCAGTCTGGAGTCTGCAGTCTGCAGTGGAGTCTGCAGTCTGGAGTCTGCAGTCTGGAGTCTGCAGTTTGGAGTCTGGAGTTTGCATTCTGGAGCCTGGAGTCTGCAGTCTGCAGTCTGCAGTCTGGAGTCTGGAGTTCGCAGTCCGGAGTCTGCAGTCTGGAGTCTGCAGTCTGGAGTCTGCAGTCTGGAGTTTGCAGCCTGGAGTCTGCAGTCTGCAGTCTGGAGTCTGCAGTCTGGAGTGTGGAGTTTGCAGTCTGCAGTTTGGAGTCTGCAGTCTGGAGTGTGGAGTTTGCAGTCTGCAGTTTGGAGTCTGCAGTCTGGATTCTGGAGCCTTGATTGAGTCTTGCAGCCTTTCATCCGCGCACTCACAATCCAAACATGCAAAAAATCGCAAAGTGCCATCAGACCACCGCTTCAAGTACCATCTCGAAATAAAAATCAACGCCGAAATATTCCTGGGCGGACCAGCCGCCAGCGGACAACCGCTTCAAGTGCCATCTCGAAATGAAAATGAACGTGGCAAAAATAGCTTGGCGGACCGGCCGCCAGCGGAACCACCGCTACAATGATATATCATCAAACGAGAAAAGCAAAACGGGCGGACTGGCCGCCGGCGGAGAAACCGCCCCATGCGACTATATTAAGGCGGACCGGCCGCCAGCGGAGACACCGCTATAGAAACGATTATCGCACAACAAAGTTCAACCGAGTCAGTCAGTGCAAAAAATGCTCCGGCTCCATCGAGCCAAGCGTGCGAAGCAGCGCGAACAAACAGCGTAAACTGCATGCGCGCGCGCCTGCCCTGTTGCGTTGAGTCACACGAAAATGTGTGCTTTCCAGCGCGTAATGCTTCATCACTGCCATGCTTCAAAACGCATGTGTTTGCCAACTCAATGAACTTAGAATGAACTTAGCGGACTTAGAAAAACCTCTTTTCTAAGTTCAAGATAAGTTACTTATAAGTCCAAGCTAAGTGCTAAGTCACTTATAACTCCAGCGTAAGTACGACCCTATCCCAGTAATCAAATCGAGCATAAGCTTGACAGACTGTCTGATAGGCTGGAACCACTTGTTCTTGCAACCTGTCGCAAAACACCAGTCATACGATTCCAGAAAAGCAGAAAACCACGAATCCTGCCCATTGTGTTGAAACCAGCGTGTGACCGATTCATTCATGGACCACACCGCGGGGGTCACTGAGACATGCGTCACTAAGCCAATATCCTCGAGCTCGTATAGGGCACGGTTTGCGATCTTCTTAGGCAACCCAGCGCCTTCACAAATCCGTTCACCCTTGGGCCTCTCGCATGTGCCGCATGATGGCATCCCACTCGGGGTGTGCTTTTTGTTGCTCGCGATGATCTCGCTCTTCCGTGGGCCCATCTTGCCGATTGTTGTTCGGTCACCCTCCTCAGCCTCAAGGAACGTTTTTGGGGAGACAAGAGCCCTTTCGGTGAAACTGGTGTCGGGGATTCACGTCACTCCCGCAAGGCACATCCCCCAGTTTAATCGACCTCCCAAAGTGAACCTGAGGAAAGCGGGACATGACAAGCGACAACCGCACAGCAGCAAGATCGCCGGCCCTCATCCGAACACTGAAGAATCCCCCTTAGGCTCCGGCCCGAAATGAACTCCGTCGGGGGGCCCAAAGCTGAGTTCCACTTTTTGAGCTTTGAGCCACAGCCACTTGTCAGATGCATGGTTCCTTTCAGGAGCCCGTCTTGCTCAGGTGCAAACGCCAACCTGGAAACAGCACACATGCGTGGATGCAGAGACTAAAGGACACCGGCGCCTGGTTTGTCGGCGCCAGCAAAAAAGCCAGCCTGGAAACAGCACATGACACACAAACACGTTCTACCCGCTGAAGCGTGGCGGGAGGACCAGGCCGGGATCATGTCGCCGAAGTGGCCAAGTCCTGCAACGAGAATTGCACAGACACATCATATAACATGCCTCAAACCATCATGCATGGCATGCATGAGATGCAGCCTTTACCGACGAGGTCGCGCAGATCTCCGGGTCCGGGCACGGCCATGCCGTTGAGATCGTAGCTGTTGGGCTGATGAGTGAAGGGGCCGTGGTCTCGGCGCACGGTTGTCCTCGGAACATGGGTCGAATGGGCATAATGAGATGCGCGCCGATAGACGCCATCTTTACAAAGTCACAGGAACCCACCCATCAACACGCGGTATGGTATTCTCGAGCCAAGCGCCTCTGGCAGCGATGAGCATGTGCAGCCTCACCAGGTCAATCCGTGCTGGGTCGTCCCGGAGTCCTTCAGTCGCACACACGCCGAACGCAAAACAGTCTCCGAGAGCCCCGGAGTCTGGCTTTGTCACCTGGCGTGTGAGCTGCTGACGGCAGTTGGTCAACAAACGCTCGTCGCAATACACAAAGGCAAAGGGCAGCCGTTCCCTATGCGTGTGATGCGAGAGCGCACCAGTACATTCTCCTGCGCCCGCCCGCGCCTGGCCGCGCCGCGCCCCTCCCGCGCGGCGCCTCCCCGCGCCGCGCCCTCCCGCGCGGCCCCCCGCGCGGCGGCCCCCCCCCCCGCGCGCGCACCGTGCGGCGCCCCCACTCGCGGCGCCCCGCGCGGTGCCCCAGGTGCGGCGCCCCCCCCGCGCGGGCCCGTGCGCGCCCGCCCGCGCCGCGCGCCCCGCGCGCCCCGCGCGCGCCCGCCCGCGCCCCCGCCCGCACCCGCGCGACCCCCCCGCGCCCGCGCGCGCGCGCCCCGCCCACGCCCGCGCCAACGCCCGCGCCCGCGCCAAGCCCGCGCACGCGCCCCGCGCGCGTGCGTGCGTGCGTGCGTGCACCCGCCGCCCCGCCCGAGCGCCAGCCCGCCAGCCCGCCCGCCGCACGCACGCAACCCACGCACAGCACCCACGCACCCACGCACCCACGCACCCACACACACACACACACCCACACACCCACACACACACACACACACACACCACCCACCCACCCACCCACCCACCACCACACCCACGCACGCACGCACGCCTACACGCTCGCGCGCGCACGCCAGCCTGCCCGCCCGCCCGCCCCCGCCGCCCGCACGCACGCACGCACGCACGCACGCACGCACCCACCCACGCACGCACGCACGCACCCACACACACACACTCAGTATGTAATGAATTTCCATAGCAATCCTGAGTAAGCAAGTGAAATGGACAGGTGAAGTCAAGACGCAGCGGTGGATGGAGAACGCCATCCTTTTCTGCAACACGAAACGCGGCAAACACCAGTCAAACCAAGCAATCACTGGAAAATCTTAGGTCAAAATGCAGGTACACCTGGATGGCCAATCCAGGCTTCCCCTCCACTCACATAGCTTCGTTGGGCATGGTAGTGAGTGGAGGCCATGCCCCCCTGCTGATGAATTACGTGCAGTTTTTCGCCAATGTCAGAGCGAAAAAACCTCTGGTCCAAGTCCTACGGACCCCTCTTTCTTGCGCGAGGGTTGCACACACACACGCCCCCGGAGGGGCGAAAACGTCGGAAAACAGCTCATCATGCGGGGGAACGGCGCATTTTCCAGCTCTAAGATAAGGAGTTGGCCTGCGCAGGTTCTGCTGGCGAAAGTCCTTCGATAAGGCGGCAATCGCGTAAGAGCGGGACCCATTGACACCGTGAGTCAAATTGTCCAGGCTCACTGCGTGCGGTGAGTCAGCCTTGAAGACCTCTTGGGGCGGGGGGGGGGGGTCGGCGGCGCGGGCAACCTGCAACTTGTTCAGCATGCTGGCAATTGTTAGTCCTTAGCGGGTAGTATAGGGCAGCGCCTTAGTTGCGAAAAGAAACTGGGTTTATCAGCTCTGTGTGGCGATCCGCACGCGTCAGCACTCTGCTTTCAGGCCTTCCCAAACGCTCTGCAGGCGGTGAAAGCAAGCTGGGCTTGGGCAACTGTCTTCCACGTGTCAATTGGAATGGTTGAAAATCAGGAATTGGAATGGACCCAGCAAAGGATGCAGTGTCTCAGCCCCCATCTCAAACCAACCCCTTGGTGCACTAGTCTCAATGCCCGATGATCGGAAATTGGACAACAAGGGAAAAACATGGGCTGCGCAAGCTGCAAGCTGCATGAGCCCACAACCTTCTTTTCCTCTTCAATTGAAATCGTGCAAAGATTGGTTGCAAAAGCGGGGTAAGGAGGGAGATGGGTACTCCCTGCCGGCGATATGCTTCTACCAAATCCTCTAGTTGTGGTCGAATCAATTCTCTTGGCCGTGTAAATCGGCAGATCAGGAGAGCACGCGCCCGAAACCCAGACAAAAGAAATGAATCGGAGTTGGCACTTCGACACGAGCGATACATGGACGAGGAAGTTGGGAGCTGCATCGTAACTGTCCGTTGTAACACGTCAGTGCGGAACCCCAAAAGTTGGTCCCCCGCAACATCATCCAGCAACAACGGGGAAACGAAAAACTCCCGGTCGGTGAATATTCGCCACATGGAGGTCTGTGTCTGTTCGGGCCAATGAAAAAGAATCCTGTTATCCACATAACGTAAGTTGACCAACAGGGCCTGGCTTGTAAGCGCGCGAGGAAAAGATCGGTAAAACAGGTCTTCCCAAAGAGCAGCAACAGCACCGCAAAGCGCTGGCGCTGCAGGTGATCCCATGCTGGCACCCTGCTTTTGTTGCACAATTCGCTGACCGATAGCGGCGAAACTGAAGCGTAGCAAATGTTGGACCAGACGAAAGATGTGGGAAATCAAAACCGGTTTGTACGTCAATCCCGCTTGTCGAAACCGTCCCCGAAATGCCCGGCATGTCCGCTCGTTGGCCCGTGTAGAGATGTGTAGGTATGAATCAGGGGCAACGCCTTGCTGCTCGCAAAACCGCCCAGTTAAGTACATGACGCACTGCTCAATACGGAAATGGTCGATACTGTTGAAAAAGCCACTGATGTCTTGTTGAGTGAGATCCAACTCTGTGGAGGCAGGTGTGGCGTACATCACTTTCCAAACAGAACGTAAGATGTCCATAACTGAGACGGAAACCAAGGCTCGGGGAACACAAGTCTGGAGCAACATCAGGACGGTAGTTGCAACCAATTGGGAAAGTCTAGTGGCCCAGCAGTTGGCGTAGGAGACAATGGGGCGAGCTTTCATCCACCGTTTAGATTCTTTGGGCAACACATACCCATATGGAAGAGACTTCTCCCAGCAAAAGGCCCAGGCATAGTGGCGCAAAAGGACCTTGTCAAAACATTTGCGAATACTGGCAACCACTTCCTCAGCATTTCGAATTTCACACTCTTGGAAAACGGCGCCGTCGGTGAAGGTAGCTTTGACCAAAAAATGAAAGTGGGCGGGGCAGGTAAGGAAAGCGGTATTGGCATAATGGTCCGCCGGTAAACATACCAACGATGTCATTGTTTTTCCGGCAACATGCTCCCGAATCCAAGTAGCACTGGGCACGTCCAGTTCCTTGGCAGTATATTCATGTTGATGCCATTCCTGAGTAAGAAACACATTCCAATCATCCTGCGCTGTTTCAGGAAGTCGCCACCGCTTCCGCCAGCACTCAAAACGCGTAGAAGATTGCTGCATGAAATTATTGCAAGTAGGCCAAACAGTGTCGCCAAGGTTTTGACCAAAAACACGTTGTTGAAGGGGAGACAGCCATGGAAAGTCACACGCCCGAAGGAAAAAGTGTCCGTTGTCCAGGGGTGGGAACTGCTTTTGCCCAAGGTGGCACATACAATTAAAAGGAGCATCAGGCTGCCACTGACGCAGCCAGGACTTGTGGTTCAAGAGCAACTTTTTCAGAGAGGGGTTGCAAACCTCGACCACGGGTTGGTTGGGACAATGAAGGGGAGGAAACAGCTGTTTGTGCGACTGAATCCATTCCCTGATCCAAAGTTTCGCCCGAGAAATGAAGCCATGAGAAAGCTCCATCAGTTTGAGCACAGGATTGCTCGGGGGAGGCGCGCTCTTCTTGAAAATGAGAGCAAGATTGATGGTGTTCTTGGCGCGAGACTGGGCTGGTTCACCGATGTGATGGGCAAGCCGGTGCAACAGAAACAGCATCTCAATTCCGCAATGCCTGGATCGAATTGTCTTCGCGGCCAAATACCGCTGAACACCGTCCGAACCCAACGCATGCAGCACCTGAAACAAAACCCGGTTCTCAGCCAACCGTGCGCTCCAGTGAAGCCGGCGGGTGGAGATTGACCATGCAGAACGCCATAAGCGGTTCTTGCGCATCTTTGCAAATTGTCGTAGAAAGCGAAGGCCGGGGGTTCCAAGGCGTGTTCTTGGCATGATGAACTGTCGGTTCGGGAAACCTAGTTTGTGAAGCAAAGAGTAAATAGTAGGGGAATTCAGCTTCGGCTTGAGCGCGTGTAGCAAAGCATCTTCTGCTCCACGAAGTTCCGTAGCACCAATGTGTTGACTCAAGGGTATGGCACACATGAAATCGAGGGAAAAGATTGTTTCCAGATTGGCTGCCCAAAATCTCAATGCGGGCTCGTAAAAAGAGAGGGACCCTCGTAACAACTGCTCCAGTTTGCGGCGCCGCGTGCCATCACGCGAATACGCGTCATGCACTGTGCTTCCAACGTACCAATTGGAGTGGAAAACCGAAATCTTGATGTAGGTGACAGAATTTCTGACGTGCCACTCAAAGGGGTAGCGTGAGGAAACGCCACCGTCCACAAGCACTTTTCTCAAGGTGCGAGACCTCTTTGTGGCACACGGTAGCCAGAAAATATACTGTACATGTAAAAAACTCTGCAGCCAATGGACGCGCCGATGCATCGTACCCAAACCAACACAGAAGAAAAACCAAGGAAATAGGAGAGCAGCAGCGGGGCAAAGGGAAAGTAGGAGTCGGCTTCGTCCAGTTTGGGAGAGAGATTGCAAAAATCAGTGTTGCGCGAGGAGCCAAACAGCCGCTAGTAGCTTCAAGCCGGCTGCGTCGGTGATTTTGGCTGTCTGGGAAACCTCCAGCCCCCACTCTACCAACATGCGACTGACAGGGGGGTCCCTTCCCGGCTGGAATTGGGCCCACAAGTCTGAAACCTTCTTATGGGCATTCTCGAATTTGGCCTTCAGGGCTGCGGACTTGAACTTGTTGTTGACCCAGTGGTTGATGGAAGAAACGCTCGACCCTTTAGGCGCGTCAACCTCAAGGAGCGGTTGGGCTGGCGCTGTGCGGCGCAACTGGCTCCAATTGGCTGGGCCCTCCTGCGCTGCAGGCGCAGGAGGGATTGGGGCTGGCAAGGTTGGGGCCGGAACTGCCTGGGAAGGGGCGCTTGCAGCGCCTTGGCGCAATGTTTGGTTTTCTTGCTCCAAGGCCTGGATGCGCTTGAGCAGGTCAGTGGCCGGCTTCTCAGGAGCGAGTGTCTTCAGGAACTCGACAAGGCGATCGGCAACTCTCTTGACAGCCTGAACTCGCGTGTTCCAATCATTCCCATCTTCCCCAGCTTGCAGCTGTCCGGAAATCACAGCATTCAAATCAGCCCCGCCATGAGGGTTTCCCGCGGATTCCTCCCGCAATCGCTTGATGATTTGCGCAGCCAGTACAGCTTCTTGGCGTGAGCGAAAAAGTTCAACATGTACCGGTCTTCCCGTAGCTAACAGCCGCAAAGCCCAATTGTTCTCCCGTTGGTACACTAGGGCCATCAGGGGTACCAAGTGGAGAGGCAAACCTGCGCAACCATTTTCACGGCTAAAAGCCGTGCTGGACACAAAGCGGGGGAGCGCCAGGTGGTATTGAGTGTTCACATCTAGGTATGCATCATTGCCAGCCCAACTAGGAGGAGGAGTGTAGGCATCCTCAAAACGGGGCAGGAGAAGTTTCCCAGCGTGTTCTGAGGGCGGGGGGCCTGGGTCCTGTTGTTGGGGCAGGTACTTGTGGGGCGCGGGAGCCCGACGGCTGCTTCGAGGGCGAAGGTCGCGCTCCCCACCAGACGGCTGGCGGCGCCGGTCCTGAGAGCGAGGGCGGTGAGAAGAGTCCTGCTCACGGGATGGGCGCCCAAGAGCGCTCTGTCTGCGGGGAGTCCTGGATCTGCGGGGAGTCCTAGATCTGCGGGGAGTCCTAGATCTGCGCAAGCGAGACTGGTGACGGCGGGTCTCGCCGCTGTTTGCGCTGTTTGCCCTCCCTCCACCCGAGCCACGGGGAGTCGGCATATCAGGGGTGGGGAAGCTACACTGAGAGCCTTTCCACGCTGCAAGTGGAAACACCTTTAATTCCGATTCCGAACTGTGCAAAAAATGAACTGTGCAAAAAATGAACTTAATCAGAATCTGAGCTGGCTTGGCTTCGCAAGATCGTGCTGCCCTTGGCTTCGCAAGATCGCGCCGCCCTACTTCTGGGTTGTTCGTCATCCGGGCCTACACACCTTTACACGTTGCCTTTTATCAGCGTCGTTAAACCTTTACATTTTGTCTTGGACAACGGCCATCCCTTATCTCCAGAAAGAGAAAGCCCCTGTCGTCCTCTGGTGTCCCGGAAACAGGCAAGAGTTCAGCCAACAACTGCTCCTCATTTCCCAGACCTTTGCAAAGTTGGGGCCTGGAAGCGCAAAGCAAAGTGAAAAACACGGGATAACGTGCTTTCCACAAACAACAACATCATCATCGGGGGCGGATCGTTCTCCCTGATTTGAAAGGGCCATTTCCATGTCAACAGTCAGCAAAATGGGCACCGCTGAAAAGTTGGGTGCGTGGCATTCCTTCCGGGCTTCCCTTCTGGCGGACTCTCAAGAAAGAGGGACAACACCCGTAAAAAGAAAAGGCAAGGAAACGGCACAACAGGGGGATCCAAAGCAAAAAAAAAAAAAAAAAAAAAGGTTTCCGGTCGGGTTCCCTTTTTTTTTCAAGTCGAAACACAGGCTCTGGCTCCAGCACTCGTGTGAAACAGAACAGGGGGTCTTGCCGTTACAGCTGGCCCCAAAACACCGCGAGACCTGTCAACCGGAAAATGGTGGACCTGATCTTGTATCGCCCATCCCGGTTGCGTGTCACATCTGCGAAATGCGATGCGATCAAATCGGCTGGCACCCCGCCATGCTCCACTTTGTGGATGTGTTGCTGGCGTGCACCGGCCGTACCCAAAACGCAAACCGGGCGTTCCGAGGAAAATCCTCCAAATCTCGAGGCGCTCTTGATCTCCAAGCCCCGGGTTTGACTGGCTCTAGCGTAGAATCCTAGGCTTGGTACCCATGAAATGTCTGATTGGTCCCACCAACTCGGGCGGATCAGCCGCTCAGTCAAAATTCCAACAGCACCTTGAAGACTCGTGTTGTGCGCAACATACCAGAGGGCACGCGCGTTGTTGTTGGGCCGGTAGTAAACAGTTGGCAAATCTAAATGGACCAAAATGCCCCGGATCATGTCTCCATTCTGGAGAAGCTCGACTTGATGCACATGCTGTAATGTCTCTTGAACCAAATCCGCCAGCGCCAACACCTTGGCCAAATTTCCCAGGTGCACGTCAGCTTGAGGAGGGAGGGGAACGCCGAGAATGGCCTTCAACATGTCATGGCTCCCTTGAAACATCTGTTGGAGTTGCTCGGTGGGAATCTGCAGGTCATGGCCGAAAATCGTTCGGCATTCAAACGCAGAGCGGGGTCTAAATGGTGAACCAACTATCATGGATCGGAGTTGGGGCCAGTAATCAAGGAGCGCATTCCAGTCTGCTCGTTCGGACACCCGGAAACTGCGACTAAACCTCAGGGTTGCCAGTTCTGGCAGCACGAAGTATTTAGAGTCACAGTCCCAAACGAGTTCACAATATCGCGCATCCAGGCTCCTGTCATCCCAGATGACGGCTCTGGAGCTCCAGTGCCCCTGAATTTGCACTGTCCCTTCTTCTTCTGGTTGGGACTGGGGCTCACTTATAGCTGAGGCGCGAGGCGTGTCTGACACCGCTGAAGGAGGCGCTGTCAGTTCTCTCGTGGTTGGGGCGCTGTGTTGTGGCCCAGACTGGCCGAAACGAGCGAGTGCCTCGGCAAACATACTATAGGCCCGGGGGTCTGAAATTGAAATTTCCAGAGACGCGTCTCCGCGTCGAGCGCAGATACGAACTCCTGCGTCATTGGCAGGGTCCGACGGCGGAGTCGGTGTGGTCGAAGGTTGGGAAGGGGCTGGCGGCAGCCCGAGGTTGGCCCTCCAAGGCGGCGTTGCACTCGGCGCAATTGAGGGCGGGGGTCCCGATGACTTTGGTCGTGTGGCGTCCATGTTTGCAGTAGGCTAACCACTAGGGAAACCCTATTGCTAAGGAGCCGCAATGTTCTTTCCAGAATCATGCGTGGACCTGCGGAATAGAAAAGGTGGCTGTCTCTAGGGCAGCAAGCCAAGTCGCGAAAAAAACCAAGGCGCAGTATCTGGGCGTTCTTGCTCAGGCGTTGGTCATTCGAGAATCGATGCGCCGGGCCGGTTGGCCCAAGTGGACAAAATAAGCTCAGGTGAGATCCCCGCGCGCGGTGCTCATCTTAGTGCTCGCACCACCCCTCGCCGAACCTTGTGGAACCCTCGTGGAACCCTTGTGGAACAATCGTGGAACCCTCGTGGAACCCTGGTGGAACCCAGATAAAACCCTCGTGGAACCTTACCTCGCCCCCGACCACCCCGGAGCCTATCTGGGCTGAGACCCCAAAGCTTTTCAGGGGAAAAATGTTGCAAACCACCAAGTTGCTGGAGTGGTCCACGCCAAATTCCTAAAATGTGATACAAAAGTCCAAGTCGCGCGGTTGGACCACGTCGTGTCCTGCTCGGGCATTGAATAATCTAAAATGGGTGGGCAGGGCCGTTTGGCCTTGGCGGGCTGCAATGAACCAAGTCGCTGACACCAAAGTCCCTAAGGTGTGCATTCAAAACCAAGTCGCACCCCAAGTCGCACATTCGGACCCATTTGCGTCTTGCTCAGCGTGCCGAGACTTTGAAATCGATACGCAGGGCCGGCTGGCCCGAGTGACCGCCAACAAAAACACAAAGAAGCCGCAGTAGGGTTTTTAAGCCCGTGCGTGTATACAAGTGGCGGCGCCAGCATGAAGAGAAAAAAAAAAAAAAAAAACCAAGCCGCGCGGTCGAACCAAGTTGCGTCTTGATCGGTGTGTCGAAAAATTCGAAAATCGATGTGTCGGACCGTTTGGCCCGACAGAAAACAAAATGCTGATTGAGCTGAGATTTAACCAAGTCGCGAATTTGTTTCACCAAGCGAAAACCCAAGTCGCACAGTTGGCAGAGTGGCCCACCAAGAGCCGATGCGTGGCTTGGCTTGCAGCGATGTCCCTCTTTGCTTCCTTTTGTTGTTCTTTTTGTTTTCTTCTCCTTTTGTTTCTTCAATGTCAGAAGGGGGGGAACCAAAAAGCAAAAACACACCAAAACACGAGGCCCCAAAAGTAAACACAGCCGAATTTTAGGTGGAGTCAGTGGCAAGCCTGTTCGGAATTTCCGGGGGCCTAGTCACAGAACCGTAATCCGCTGGATCCTTGCTCTTCTCAACTGCTGCAAAATTGCGGATCCAAAATCGTGCTGGAGCATCGAAAATTCAAGCAAGCTATAATCTGCAAATCGTATGATCTCATCCGTCAAACACAAGCATATTGACATGGAAAAGATCAAAAAGTCCCCCTTCTTCACCCAACAAAGAGAAAACAAAAGGGACAAAGGAAAAAGGCCAACCGTCCGGCGTCAAAAAAAAAACCGCTTGGTCAGTCAACACGCCAAAACTCGAGCAACTCATGCCACCAAAGCAATTCTCCATCAAGATGTGTCGCTTCAGTACAACATGTGCTTGAGACAACTAGAAGCCATCGATCAGCACTTGGTCAAAGTTCAATCAAAGGTTTGAAAAACATGGGCGACAATTGATGATGGGTCTCAGGCGGCCGACAGCGGCCGTGGGCTGAAGTGAGAAGTATGTGTGTGTGTGGGGGGGGGGGGGAGTGTGTGTGAAGAGCAATTAAAAACCCCAGGATGGCAGATGGCCGTTGGCTCAGTTCGTTCCCTTACTATCTAAAACTCCAAAAAACGCCCAAGGCGCCGCAACTTTGCGTCAAAAAAGAAAATCGAGGGCTTGTGGAAATCCACCAGTCTGCCTTAATGAGTCGCGAGTAGAGGTAGCCCCCTTGGTCGGTATACGCAGTGAAGTGGAATCATATGGCACAGAGGCCGTCTCAGAGCCATTGGCCCTAACATACGGCAATGCCAAAGGAAAGAAGAAGAAGAAGACGAAGAAGAGGAGGAGGAGGAGGAGGGAGGAGAGGGCGCGGAAGAGGGAAAAAAGAAAAGAAAAGAAAAAAGGAAACACGCAAACAAACAAGAAAGCAGGCAAGCCAGCGAGGGGGGGGGGAAAGCAAAGAACAAAAAAAAAAAAAAAAGGAAAGGGGGGAAAGGGAGAGAGAGGCAGGGCACGAGGGAGGGAGAGAGAGGGGGGGGAGAGAGAGAGAGAGAGGGAGAGAGGGAGAGAGAACAGAGAGAAGAGAGAGAAAAACGAAAGAAAAGAAAGAAAGAAAGAAACAAAGAGAGAGAGAGAGAGAGAAAGAAAGAAAGAAAGAAAGAAAGAAACAAAGAGAGAGAGAGAGAGAGAGAAAGAAAGAAAGAAAGAAAGAAAGAAAGAAAGAAAGAAAGAAAGAAAGAAAGAAAGAAAGAAAGAAAGAAAGAAAGAGAGAGGCAAACAGAAAAAACACAGAGAGAAAGGGAGAGAGAGGGAGGGAAGGAAAAGAGAAAGAGAAAAACAGAAAAGGAGAGGAAAGAGAGAAGAGAAGAAAGAAAGAGAGAAAGAGAAAAGAAAAGAGGAAAGGAAAGAAAAGAAAAGAAAAAGACAAGTCCGGCTGCCACGGCCCCACGGTGACGACCGTAAAGGCCAAGATTCGGCACAAAGGCCACTGCTACATTCCCATTGAAGGGCTAACTTCTCATATCGCTCAAAGGCGTCATAGGGCACAGAGGCCACCTTGCTCCAATAGCCATCCAGTAGGAGCGAACTCTCTTTATCCGCAGCTCCAAAGAGCAAACGGTACGTTGCAGCACTAACCGGCATGCAACCATGCCCGAAGGCACACACTCAGTATGTAATGAATTTCCATAGCAATCCTGAGTAAGCAAGTGAAATGGACAGGTGAAGTCAAGACGCAGCGGTGGATGGAGAACGCCATCCTTTTCTGCAACACGAAACGCGGCAAACACCAGTCAAACCAAGCAATCACTGGAAAATCTTAGGTCAAAATGCAGGTACACCTGGATGGCCAATCCAGGCTTCCCCTCCACTCACATAGCTTCGTTGGGCATGGTAGTGAGTGGAGGCCATGCCCCCCTGCTGATGAATTACGTGCAGTTTTTCGCCAATGTCAGAGCGAAAAAACCTCTGGTCCAAGTCCTACGGACCCCTCTTTCTTGCGCGAGGGTTGCACACACACACACGCCCCCGGAGGGGCGAAAACGTCGGAAAACAGCTCATCATGCGGGGGAACGGCGCATTTTCCAGCTCTAAGATAAGGAGTTGGCCTGCGCAGGTTCCCACCCACCCACCCACCCACCCACCCACCCACCCACCCACACACCCACACACCCACACACCCACACACCCACACACCCACACACACCCACACCCCCACACCCCCACACTCCCACACACGCACACGCACACGCACACGCACACGCCCACGCACACGCGCACGCGCACGCACACCCACCCACACACACACACACACACACCCACACACCCACACCCACACCCACACCCGCACCCGCACCCCCACACACCCGCACCCGCACCCGCACCCGCACCCGCACCCGCACCCGCACCCGCACCCGCACCCGCACCCGCACCCGCACCCGCACCCGCACCCGCACCCGCACCCGCACCCGCACCCGCACCCGCACCCGCACCCGCACGCATGCATGCTTGCACGTATGCATGATCCGTCCGCTATCCCAAAGGTAACAAGCCATAAGACAATTGTTTGGGTTCCTCGACCGAGGTAGTTCATCCGGGGTGATGCTTTTCTCCATGGGAACAGTCTGATTCGCTGCGTGGAGGTAGTCAGCAGGAGTACAGACCAATCGCAATATTGAACTCCAGGACATGCAAAGCCTGGAAGAGACGTAGTGTAGGTTCCTTTTGGGTCCCAAATGCTGCCTTGCGTGCAAACGGCTTCCAGTTCATGGTGTATGGATCAAAGATGTGTTGGGCTGGCACACCCATTTTTTTGAACTGTGAGATACCGCCGCATATCTCACTTCTAGCAAGAGTGCGGAAGTCCGGTTGCCTACAGCCGGCCACGCAAATAGGAAGCTTTGGGGAATGTCTCTTGGACGAAGCTATCCCCCAGTTGCATTCAGGCCAGCGCACAGTTTCCTTGATGGAACCCCAGCCGAATGTTGATCCCGGATCTGAGCAGAACCCGTCCAATTCATCGGGGATGCTCGGGAGTTCCCTCCAAAAGTGGTCCTTCATCCCCACAAGGGGACACCCAGTTTTCTCAACCAGGGGGGTAGAAAGTGGTCCTTCATCCACAAGGTGACACCCAGTTTTCTCAACCAAAAGGGACATCCTATGAATCAACCAAGGCTAAAAACTCGTCGGTTCCAGCTTCTTCTTTATCGCCTCGCGCCTTGGATCGCAACTCTTCTCGCGGCTTGGTGAGCCGAACGCTCGGCTGCCGGGCGGCGACAGACATTCAAGGCCGAAGCCAGAAGCGGCGCATGAGGCGTGTTGGCCGTTTGGTTTCAGCCCGAAAGGATGGAGCCTGGGTGATGTTTCAAGTGAGGAATGCGACATCTGGAATGCCTCCTTGCTGGGGCTGTTCCTGGAGAAGCAGTTGGGAGAACTGTATATGTACGATCTCCGCGGAATCGCGCAACCACAGCAAGCTCGGCTTGTGGCCTTTTGTTCTTTCCCCTATCCAGAAGTGTGCTGATCGCACATACTCCCGACAGCTGAACTTGCCATGTGTTACCACACAAGCAGCCCAAGAGAGGGGTAGCAACTGGCAACAAAGTACATAATCTAGGATGGGAGGCGGGACCATCACCGCATGAAGCCGCTCTCGCATGAAGGAAGCGTGGGAATGAGGCGTATCATTTGCAGATTTAGCAACCAAGCCTTCTCATTTGCACATTTGATTCAGCATTTGCCTGGATTTATGTCCACCAACCATGCTTGAAAAAGCCTCCTGGTTGCAGGTGAACCCCGCCCTCCCAACTGACCAGGAGCTCCCCCTTGGCAAATGCAGGGAAACTTGATGAATTGGAACGGCCAAGCTGGATCTTTTCTGGGGGCAAAAACCACGTTGCCTGGGATCCCGGTATCCCGAGTTTGGCCAACCGGCAACGTGTCCAAAATTCGAGAGATGCCCTCGCACGGAGATCCTCAAATTCTTCGGCATCCTTCGGTTTTCCCCTCGAAGGGTTCCCTGGTCGCCGTGACATCCAAGTTGTTCACGGACCAAACAGCATGGGTGTGGCTCGAACATAAACTTCGGATCCCCTAGCTAAACTTAAATTTGAGCCCTCCCCCAATCTAGAGCCCGGTTTCCCTTCACATGTGGGTATGGCTCAAAATTAAACAGGAGGGGCAAACCGCAGGTGTTGGTCCATGTTTCCACTTACCAGGGCAATCCATTTTGGGCACCTATGTTTGACCCACAGCCATGTGGCAAAATCGGGGACATCCAAAATCCCAAAATGGTGGTCACCCTTTTGGTTTCCCCTCAAAAAGAAGGCACCAAATCAAACCCTTCCCCAATCTAGAGCTGGCCTGATTATTTTACCATGATCAAAGTCATTCCCTAAGTGGTGGGTTAAGGGAAGCAACCCATTTTCTGACTTGCTCAAAATTAAGCAACTGGGCTTCCGCGGGTTTAGTCTACCTGTCCACTTGCCAATTTTGAACCCCCATTTTTAAGCCACAGCCATGTCCTGATCCATGGCCTGCCAAGGCTTCTTCAGCTGCCGCGCCGCGTCCTCGTCATCTTTCACCTCGCGACACGCGACTCGCGTCGATCGGCAAATCGGCCGGAAGCGAAGCACAAGCGGCAATCGGCCCGGGGAGGCTGGAGCTGAGGCTTAAAATAGGGGGACCCCCAAAATGCGAGAGGGAGACTTGAGCAAAAATAGGGGGACCCCAAAATGGCTGGTTTCTTTTTGGCTTGTCTTATGGTTGGTCTCCTTCTTGGTGTCTCTTTAAGTTAACCCGCTTTTTGTTTGGTACCCTGAACAAGTCACAATCACCTTTTTGTGACAGCTTCGGCAAAACAGGCTGGGGGTGGGGAAAAACAAAAAGGATCCCCACCAAGCATGCGATTCCCCACCCTGGGAGAATGCATGCTCTCCCTGGTTTGGGTTGTCCAATGGGGAGTCCTCCCAACAGTTCTGTGGTTGATTGAGTCGACTCTCAAGGAGCCAACCTCAGAAACGACTTTTGAAAGGGTAGCAGCCTGGTTGCCAAGCAGTCAAAGGGCTTCCCACGGTTTGACACACCGGTGTGTCATTTTTTGTCGAGTGGCCTTTGCGGCATTGGGGGTTTGAAGCGAAACCAAAAGGAAGCTCATTTAGTCTGGGGGGGGGCCCTAGCTCCAGACACACCCTCATGTCCAAGTCCTTTCTCTCCGCCGGAAAGTCCGATTTTCCCGAAAACTCGCGCGAGCCCGAGCCTCCCGGATCAAGAACTCCGCCGTCTCGGTGGTCTGCCTTCGGTCCATGAGTGATACCAATCAAGGAAAAATGCCGCCTCACGCAATTTATGGTGGTTTCCCACTAAAGCTGCCACATTTGGAGGTTCGAAAAAGAGACGTGAAGGAAACCCTGAAACATGCCTCCAAAGAAAATCACGCGAATGTTGGGGTAATGGGATCATTGTTGTGGAAAAATGATGATGTGTGTCCTTCATACCCATGGGTGGACATCAGTCATAGCTGTTGACATCGTTCTGTGATCCTGCGGCAAAATGGAGCATTCTCATGGTTGGTATACATCAATGCAAGAGTCCTTAAGGGGATTCCCTTGATTTCACTATCAAAGTCACGCCGTTCGAAAGGGGAAACCACCCCAGCCTTTGACTTTCATAACCCAACAGTTGAAAATCACCCTACGAGAAAGTGGCAGCCGCGTTCGGCAAAAAGATTTGCAACAAAAACACTCGCAACAGGACGGGCGTGGCTTTGACACCGGTGAGTCATACAGATTTCCTAGCCTCGATGACATGCAGATAATTTAAGGGGCTGCAACACTTGCTGAAATATGCGTGTGGCTCAAAAATAGGAATCGGCCCAAAATGGCTTGCCCTGCTAGATGAAAAAGCAGACTAAAAGCTGCAGTCCCCTAGCTGAAATAAAATTTGAGCCACGCCCGTAGGTACAAACAGGTGTTTTGAGAAGGCCTACTTTGGCTGCTCAGACAAAGCCCAAGGAAACACCTCAAGCAGGCAGCGGAAAAAGGCCATGTTTGAAGTCACTGTCCTCCGACCTAGGATCCTGAAGATGCTAGCCCTGATTTGCACAAGTCCGAGGCAAATGGAATAAGTCCGTCCCATCAGAAACTTACCCCTTAAAACTCCAAGCCCTGGGGAAGTTAATCTTTTACACACATATAGCCCATGTTTCCCAAAAAGTTGAAAAGTTGTGTTTTTAAGAGGTAAGGAAATCAAGAAGGAATGAGGACAAGTTGAGTGACAAAAGTGCGCCATCCCCTTTCACTCTGCATATCAAGCAAATTATGCTGCACATGTCAGCGTATTACCATAGCAAGTGCTGTGACTCATGGGAATCGAATAATTGCCATTCACCTAGATGTGTCCTCATATTCCAAAGGTGACTGGTGACCAGCCACCAAAGGTCCTTCTCAAGCTCGCCATAAACAGAAATCCGAAAGTGCAGCTCACAAGAGACCAATTCAGTGTGTGTTGATGTGTTTTTTTTTCCCTTTTTTTTCGGTTTTTGAGGGTACCCTTCTGGTCTTAGTAACATCAACCCACTGGCTGGGTGCTTTTTTGGAGAAAAAAAAGGAACGATGATTTCAACTTCGGCTTCGTGTGAAAGGAAACCACAAGGAAAGCCGCAGCTTGTATGTTGGGGGGGTCCCCCTATGTGAATCCTGCGCAACAAATCGCAAGATCTCCCGAACCTGTGGTTAACCTAGGCCACTCAGTGCATGCAACATGACGGCCTTGTGGACCAGTTTAGTTGAAAAAGGGGGCCAAATGGTGGAGATCATGGTGGGGATTCATGTTCACCAACTATTTGGGACTTGAGATGAAAAACCAGAGCCATGTGATACAATACATATGTATATGTGTATATATATATATATATATGCTACCCCCCCCCCAGGGACCTACCTTTTGGCTGCCTCTCCAGTGCATGAATTGCCCATCTAGGACTGGGAGGAACGATCTCTCAACTAGGACCAGGACCAAATGAGACTAGAACCCAGGATCTCTGAACTGGGACTAGGACCAAACTAGGACTAGACGACCCACCTCAGATTCTTACAAAAAATGAACTTCAAGTATAACTTCCTCTGCAATGTCCTGTATATGTTCTAATTGTTGCAGTAAACTAGGGAGCAACCTAACACTAGAACCAAGGATCTCTCATCTAGGACCAAACTAGGACTAGACCATTTAATTCTACTTCTTATAGTATTTGGATGTCAAGTATTACATTCTGGTGGAAAAAAAAGTCCTGTTCAATATTTGGTCCTGACATGTAAATTCTGACTGGATATTCTCCTTATTTCAAATTCAATTGTTCAGCTAGAAGTTGCATAGAACTTGACTAATATATTAACTACAATTCATAACGAACTTCCTTTGTAATGTCCTTTATACGTTCTATGTATTTCAGTAAGCTGGGACCATACTTGGCCTATAACCAAGGATCTCCCAACTAGGACTAGGACCAAACTAGGACTAGCTAGTTCTGAAAGTGATTGAATTTCAATGTACAATGGTCTATTGGACAGAAAATAGTTTGTACCCTTTAATTTGACATAAACAGTCAATATTTAAGCTCGAATCTAAATCGCAATTTTGGCTGGAGTATGTCCTTCTTAAGCTCCATTGAATTTCAATCAGAAATAAGGTTGAATTTGATAAAACATACCAAGTGGAATGCATAAGGAAAGAATCCAAAGGTCCCAAACTTGTGTCTTTCACTAGTCCTAACACTACCTTGGTCAGAAAACACCGTAAAACACAGTGTTATGTAGCGTTTTTCATACTCAATTCACATCTCCACCAACGAACGCTCTCTAAATGCTCATTTGAACTTGAACAGGATGTAATTGGGACTCAATACGGAAATATTTGGTCAGAATCCTAATGGTAATCAAATTTGAGATTGCGAGTTTAAATAGAGTTCCTTTCCCAATATATACTTGCAATTCAATATGAGCTTTAACAGGATTTGATAAGGAAAGAACCCATATTCTCTAGACAAGTCTTCTTTGCAAACGCGAGTCCAGGCCCGAGTGAAACCCATTGAGACCGACTGAAATTTCAGTTGAGCCTGGGTTCAAGATTCCCTACAAAACTTTGACCTGCAATCTTGAATGTGGGCCTAGATTGAAACAGATTGAATGAATAATCAGGACTTGGATGCTTGCACAACACTGTGCTAAAGTACAGCCGCGCAAAGTGCAATGTTGAATTTGGGTCTCGATTTAAACCGATCTAAATCAATTTAAGTTTAAATCGGGCATGGATTCGAGATTCAAGATTCAAGAATCCAGGCCAAACTTTTCCAGGGATTCTTGAATCCAGGCGTCGATTTAAACCGATTTAACTTAAATCGGGCATGGATTCAAGATTCAAGATTCAAGGACTCCCTGGAAAAGTTTGGCCTGGATTCTTGAATCTTGAATCCATGCCCGATTTAAATTAGATCGGTTTAGATCGGTTTAAATCGACGCCTGGATTCAAGAATCCCTGGAAAAGTTTGGCCTGGATTCTTGAATCTTGAATCTTGAATCCATGCCCGATTTGAATTAAATCGATTTAAATCGGTTTCAATCAAGCCTGAAGCTTCCAGAACGTCCTTGGAAATGCTTCTTTTTCATTGCTCTCCCCAAAGCCCAAAAAAGGGTAGAAAACACTGCAAATACCAGTGAATTCATCAAAAAGGTAGGTCCCTGGGGGGGGGGTACCATATATATATATATATATACATATATCATACCCGACATGTTGCCTATTCTGCTTATTACCTGTCAAATGTTCAAATGATGAAATGCAATGACAGCTCCAGGCAAACCCGGGTATGATGTTGAGATGAATGACCTCAAGTCCCACAAACTCTTCTCCCACACTTGTTTGGGCTGTTTCAACCAAACGAAACCGGTTGCCAACACAGCTCCCAGAAAAACAACAGCCACAAGCCGCAAGTTTGACAGCCCCGAGGCGACTGAGCTCGTGACTCCCTTGCCTCAAGCCGAACTTCTAGTGGGATATGTGAACCAAAAGTTGAAAGACCTTCTGGCGGAAGCTTCTGCTCCCATAGCCACCGGCTGAAATCGACAGCTCAGTTCCCATTGCCTTTTTTTTCCTTTGGACCTCTAGACTCGCAGGAAGTCTTTCTGGGTGGAAG
This sequence comes from Effrenium voratum, assembly GCA_963377175.1. NCBI lineage: Eukaryota > Dinophyceae > Suessiales > Symbiodiniaceae > Effrenium > Effrenium voratum. The sequence continues at coordinate 253,732 of CAUJNA010003697.1, read as the reverse complement.
TTCCCATTCTTGTTTTTCCTGAAGACATCTAGACTCACAGAAGTCTTTCTGGGTGGAACTGAGGCGCTCGCAAGCCCGGTGGAAGCCCTTCGACTCTGTCAGAGGCTCGGGCTGGCCGTGCTCCAGCGTGACACTGAGCACCACCTGGCGCGACCCGGTGCCCAACCTGCTGCTTCAACCTTACTCGGTTGCGAAATCTGCTCCCCTGCTAAAAGTGACTAACTTTTAGTGGTTTAATACGGAAAACATCCAAAAGTTTGCAAAAAGCTAAAGTCCTAACATCCCTTGGCAAAATGCACCTCGTTCAACCTTATACCCAGTCGAGTGCATGGACCCAAACAGAAAAATCCTCAGCGGGCAAGCCCCCGCTTCCCGCTGGAAAGCTGGGATGTGGCTACTGCCATGGCGGAGCCACCCGTGAAATTTGGGTATCTGGTATGAGAATGTGAGATATGATTCGGTATCTGGAGCATATATTTCCCTGGGTTCTGATGTCCAAGAGTTATTGATCATAGGTCAACATCGGCCAGCTCACCACCCCTCCCTCGTCAGCCTCCATCAAGTCACGGGATCTCCGGCCGCAGTAGATTTGGTTGCTTCAACAGGGATCCAGATGCATTATACACCTGAGCATTGCCTTGTAAATCGTGGTTTCCATCTATTTTGGTGTTGAAAAAGCCATGTTTCAAATGGGCAAAATGTATCTTTTAAGGAGCCCTGTTCAACATTCAGGTTCTCGCAAACACCTAAAGCTTCGCGGCCAGACTTGGCCAGACTTGGCTTTGTCTCAAAATAGGGCACCCCAAAAGTGATTGGTGTCCTTTTGGTGTCCCATGTTGTTCCCTTTTAAAACCAGCCATAAGGTCGTCTTCCCCCACCCAACCCCCCCGCCCCCTTCACGAAAAACAACTTTCAGAATCGAGGAGTGGCTCTGTGCTCAACCTCAAGGTTTGGATTCGCGGCTCGTCTGGTGTTTGGGTTGCCGAATTGCCTGGAACATCCAACCGACTGAGGCTCGGCTGATCACAAATCCGGGGGTGTCAGTTTGGTCATGCCTTGACATATGGACTTTGACCCATGGAGGCTAGATGAAAGGCAAAGGCCTATGACACCGACACGACATCGATCAGAATCGAGAACTATCGGACGACGACGCCTCTGGCGATCCAACTCGGTTCACTTCTATTTGGGATCTTTTCATTCAGCACCCCTCTTCTGGCACCTCTTCCCTGCGTCAAGTCGCTCTCCCCCTTTTTGTTGATTCCATATCAATCAACCCCAGTTGCTTCATAGGGGGGTGTCCCTGGGTTTAGTGGGGATGCCCCAAGCTTACATCAATCTAAGTTCCGTTTGCTTGGATGCCTTCTCTATGTGCGACAAGCTTGCGGCCATCAGAAACTTGATCGGCGTCTCTTTCGGCTTCGCCTGCTTGGCAACTCTTTGTGCAGTGATGTCCCTCTTTGCTGTGAACGACTGCTTTGGGTATGGTCGCCGTATCGGGCGCTTCAGCCAGATGGCGGTTTGCACCCCAAGCCCAGCCTTCAGTTCGCAATCCAGCTGCTCCCCATCGTTCGTGCAGCTCTCAAGCCTGAAAAGGAAGAGCGCAAAAACGGCGCTTTCTTCGGCTCTTTCCGTGTCCATCACTTAGGGGCGCTTCTCGAAATTTGGGAACCTTCCCCTTCAAGAAGAGCACAACCAAGCTTTCTTCCGTTGTTTTATGTTTCCATCATTTGGGTGTTTCTACTTCCGGGTGGTTAGTGTCCTTTTGGTTTACTTTGGAGAAACACCTAGTTTCAACCAGCGGAATTTGGGTTTTCTGGAAAGCATGCACCATGTTGACCCTTATTCATCAGCCGGGCAAATCAGCCGGACCCCCTTAAAGGTCCCAAACATCTTGACACATTGTCATGTGTCGGAAAGTGGGATCCGGCCCAAAGCCAATTCTCGGGTGTGGGCATGAAGCATGTGCAAGGCTGAGGTGGGGGTTGCGCTGGAACCTTTTGCAAGCTACCTTCATGACCATGGAGGGTGGGGGAGGGGAGGGTTTGGGATGCATACATATATGTATATTATAATATATATATATATATATTAATCTACTGGGAAAGGTGAAATGGCACTTGGGACCATGACGCAATGGTCGAGTGGGCACAAAGATGCAAAGGGTGCTTGTGGACAAGGAGCGTAACAGGCTGTCCTTTTGGTAACATAGATGACACTGCTATATGATTCAGACCTGCAACCAGTGCCATCTATGTTCAATGAAACTGACCTAAACAGGCAACCTATACTACTACGACGCAGCCATTTACCATGGTTGTGGAAAATAAACCCTTGTGATACCACAGCTGATTTTGTCCGCTCTCCATGACTGCATGTTCATTTGACGGGTGGAATTTCTTGGCAGTGGCAACCCAAAACTAAAACGGCAATGAATCAACATCAATCAATAGGGAACACCCTCAAGAATGGGTGGGCGCACGTAAATCTAACCATGCATCTCTCCATGGGGTGCAATCGATTGCGTCGCTCCTGGGGGGCCTCCAAAATGCGGATGTGTTCCCGCTTGTCAGGTTCCACCAAATCCACAACCCAAATCAAGACAATATTAAACAAACGATGATCAACCAAAACTGACGTAATTCTGACACAACCTTTCATCTCTAGAACCTCCGAACCCAACTTAAAGAAAACCTAAAAACTACCTGTTGCCCAAAGCATCGATCTGATTCTAGTCAATAATATGTGTGACCCTGCAAAAGTCCAACCGAGATCCCAGTAGATGTGAGTTGGTGGACTCCCCTTCTGGCATTGGGTGCTACAAAATAATGCTTTGGCATTCACCATGGAATTCAAAATTCCGAACGTTTCGCTTTGAGAAACCCAAAAGGACAAAAACAACATTTTGGGCTCAGGCTCTGTCTTTTTCTGAGGGCACTTCTCGTTTGAATTTGAAGGGAAACCGCAAGGAAAACACTCATTTCAGGGTCCCCTATTCTCAGTTGCCCAAAGGCCTTAGAAAAAAGGAATCTTTTGGGGGGTTACTAAAGTGAACCAAACTCTACGGGCGAAAGTGACGTTTCCTACGCATTTTGTCGGGAACCCTACGAAGGTCTTCATGGGAAAACACAAACCAGGTCCAGTAGAGAGGTTACAACAAGGGTACCAACTTTCTTCCCGTAGTCTATTTTAGTAGGCCCAAAAAGGGGAGAGAAGGCACTACTGGGGGACCTAGCAGAGGTTAAAAGGTCTAGAGACGAAGCCAATTCCACGTACACCTCCAAACCGTCCGGAGCCTGCTGGAGCTCAACACAGAGCCGTGGCTGAGCGGCAGCAACGCCAGCCTGCGGATCGATCCACACTCGTGGGTCCGATTTGCTTTTCGCGGGTCTCCATTCCTTGGGTTTGGGTTCTAGACATAGGTGGCCTTTTAGACAAATCCATGGGTTTCCCGGGTAAATGGGGAATCAACCCCATCTAAACCGGTGGAACCCATCTACCTTTAAACCAAACTAGCCTATAAAGGACACTATGGTTCTAGAACGATGCATTCTGCTGAAGTCCAAACAAATCGGGACCACCTCTTGCGCGCATTGCAGTCGAGGTGTGCAGGCCTGTCCATGTTTATGAATACCTCTGTGTCAGCAAAACTGTGGACAAATTAAATCCGTTTCGCACCAGTATGGATGAAACTTCCATACGTGCTGGAATAAACCACCCGGGAACGAAACGGATTTGTACATCCACAGCACGGCTGCTTTCTGCTCCCCTGCTCAAAGTTTAACTTTTAGTGGTCTTCATGGGAAAACCCATGAGTTGGCAAAATGCACCAAAGACAGCAGTTGTCGAACATTTTTTGCTGCGACAGCGGCTCTTCCCTACGGGAATTCTCTCAGGCCGGCGCCAAAGCATCGTCGCTGCGGCTCGGCCATGCCGAAGGCTTTTGTTTCACAAGAAACGGGCGAGTCAAAGAACCTGCAGTCCAGATAGGTCCAACCACGGCAGCCATCTTCTCTTGGTTGCTGGAACGACCCCCCTGCAAAGAGCTTTTAACTTTTTGGTGGTTTAGCGGAAATGCCGTTGATTTCCCAAAAAGTTGAAGTCTAAAGATCCAACCCAATAGCAGTCAAGGTCTCACCTCCCTCTTCAGCTAGATATGTTGCACATGCCAGGGGCTCAATTTTTGGCTCGCGCCACTAGAAAGCTGAAACTTCTCCGCGGCCGCCGCTTGATCCGAGCGAAGCTGCAAAGGAAGTACTTGCCATGGTGCTTTGCTGCAATTTGGGGACCACTTCTCCAACCCAATTCCATGCCAGGCGGGAGAGTTCTCGTCAAGACCAGGTTTGGGTGTCAACAGGAACGACTCATATGAGTATGTGCGCAAAATGTGGGGACCCCAAAACTGGTGGTCGTCCTTCTGGCGTCCCTTCAAACAACCTTGAGAGCCTGAACAAAAACACGCGCTCAGAACTGTTGAAATCTCTTCTCAAATTCTATATGCCCCACAATATCACGGCGAGAACTGATAGAGAGGACTAATTACCACTAAAAATATTGACTAACACAACTCAAAACTCCAGTAACACTGCATGCCTTATTGTCCGTTGCTCATGACATGTCCCTCTTGCCTGATTGCAAACACCCTCCGGGCTGATTTTCAAAGCTCTATAGTGAGCACAGGAACCCCTGGATTCAACACAACACCGAAAGGACAGGACTGAAAAGGATATCAAATGTATAACACCCAGCAGCAGCTCAAATACGATCAAATGCACGCATCATGTGCGCGATCTCCTGGTTGCCTCTCAAATTGCAAGTCAACCAAAACGTCCGCACTAAACACGTGAATAGCGTGCGGTTTGCAGATTTCCGAGATGTGAATAATGAATTCTGTATCTGAATCACTCGGCACAAACGGCGGGTATTGACTCTCTGTGCACAATCCTTTTATCTTCTTCACTGGTGTCCAGGAACCCTCACACCCCTTGAGCATCCAACCTCACGATGAGATTTCCTTTCGTAGGAGTGGGGTATGTTCCAACCTCATGTTAGAGGGCTCTTGATGGCAAACCTCCTATTGTTGACAAGGGACAGAACAATCCTGGGACCTGCTGGTTGCTCCATGTTGAGTCCTTATAGGGTAAATCAGCCAACATCCTGCAGATATGTCCATTCGAGAAAGGAGGGAGAACTACACCAATCAGGGTGTCTTTTCCTCTTTCCAACAACCACGAATTTGTTCTTGGGCTTCCCAAACACGAAAATAGCCTTCCAAAACCCTTCCGTCAGCTTTCATGGCTCTTGGAGGGACAGCAATCCTAGGTTCCCATTCGGAACCCCACCCCCACCCCACCCCCACCCCACCCCCCCCCAACCCACCCCACCAGCCCCAACCCACCCCCCCCCACCCCAGCGGAAAGCCCAAGTCCCTTTTCCCCCGGCGCAGGGCAGCCGGTCCACTGAGGCGCAGAGCAGCCGAATTCCTGGCGGCCGAGGTTGAAGTGACCCCCCCGGCCCCCCCTGTCCCCCCGGATTTTTTGGGTGGAAAACCCAGGGGCGTGCGCTGTCCACTCTCGCGTCCGGAATTTTGGGTGGAAAACCACTCTCGAAAAATCAAGGTCCAGAAATCCAAATCCATGTTCCCTGAAAGGTCCCACGAGCGCGTCACAAGGGAGAGCAAGGGTAGCAAAGAGGGGCCATCGCGCGAGTACTTGTAGAGGGGTGCAGGGCAAAACAATAAGTTGCGATCTATCCAAAGTGAAGGCGAGTCGAGGAGACATGATCGCATTGTCCACGGACAATATGCATCATGCCCACTTGACTCAACGCCCCGAGTTCAGTTTCGGATGTCTTCGCCTTGGAATGGATCACTATGCCTCAGGGAGGCAATTGGATTTCTGACTCCGCTGAATGGATTGCTACCCGCGCCATACTGATGTCACGCCCCTTTGGACAGGCTCCCTACTCAGGGTTTGTTGGGATCTTCTCTGACCCTCTCTGGAAAGTGGCGCCACAAATGCGGCAAAACATCACCTCTTCTGTGCAAAGTGAGGCACCCTGACTGCATAACAATGCGTTCAAGGGATTCAGAATAGACTCCAAAATGACGGGAACACAGGGCTCAAATGTCTTGCTCGATTCGGGACCGGCAAATCCGTGGGAGCGAGCGGAGGAGTGTAAGAGCAACGCCAGAAACGACCACAATTTGCCAAATTACAGGCCAAGCTCAGCTGCTCGCAGATCGAGGAATATCCATCAACAAACAAACAAACAAACAAACAAACAAACAAACAAACAAACAAACAAACAAACAGATACAAAATTCCGTCCCAGTTCACTCGAGCGTGCCCACGTTTTGACGATCCGGAAATTGTCCAAGGACTCAACCAGCATCAATCACCTGACGCCAGTCCCCCATAAAACCCCCAGCCCCCGCCCCAGCCCCAGTCCTTGCGTTCAGACGTCCGAAGCAAAGAGGACTCGTCGCCGCGGTGAGGAAACCGCCGCGAGTCGCCACGACTCATTGCGCCGTCTCCAGCTTCCTCTTCTTCCAGAGGTGTGCCATCTCCAAGATCTTGAGATTCTGCTGCTCCTTGCTATCCTGGCGCAAATAAAAAGCTGCGTGAGTGCTTGCAACTATTGAGTTCCTCTAACAACCACCAAAAAGAGGCCATTGATGGCCACAAGCATGGCTGATTTGAGAGAGCGAAAACAGGAAGGCAAAGACAAGCCCTGCACAAACAACCTGGCGGTCTATGTTTCGTCGGTTGGTTTTGTCAGGGGGTGCGCCGTGCATGAATAGTGGGACGCATCAACCCAATTAAGATTTCTGTTTGTAGCACGCCATGTGCAAAAGCGTGGCTGAGAAACACATCCTCCTACTGAAACAGCAAATATGTTCGGACGTTCTGACGACAAACAAGCTGCATATGCAACCCTCCCCACACTCCAGGTTCCCACTTTCAGACCCTTTCAGACCCTTTCAGACCTTACGAGCTGCTCATTTCTCACAACTTGGTGCCTCAAACGAAGCTTTGGGTGCCAAGACGGTCCCAAGGCGATCACAGTGAACCCAAAAAAAGCGGTCCCCCTCAAAGGAGACACCTCCCAGAATCCGCAGGGTTTGGGGTTACACATGTGGGGCTGCGTTAGCTATGAAGCCTCTCGGTAGATCCAGCCAGAGAAACTGGTTTTAGAGGTCCATTCCTGTAAATAACCGGCAGGTTTCAGGCGATTTGTATGTGTTCCGTCATGAAGTGTCGCATGTGCAAACTGTGGAACAAGTCAATCCTCACCAAACACATGCAAAACAGGATCCCGGTGACGTGTTGTTGCATTTGGTTCAGCACCGTTAGCCCAGCGATGCTACGCCTGTGCATGGGCTGCCAATTTTAAGAACCGATGCTCTTCCGGCGCTTCCCGAGCTCTTTGTGCCAAGCAGGTTACACAGGATATATCGCAATGGACCTTCTTGTCACTCTCAGGCGCTTCACCCTCAGGTGGCGCAAGCAAGTTGGAACTGATCAAGCTCTCAGGTCTGATCAACCGTCTCATTGGTGTATGCTCGGGGCGGTCCTCTGGGAAGTTGTAGTCCATGTACTCCTGGACAAAAGGGACAAAATGGGCCAAAAACGGGCGGTGGATTGAAATGGCCATGGGTTGACATCCAAATCGTACCCCCAGTGAACATCCGATTCAATCCAACCACTAAAATAGGTTCTAAAATGGGTGGTGAATTCACCTACCCCAGAATGGGATCCCATTAGTTTTGAACCCGCTCCGGAAACCCAGCATGAAGCTGGCCGAAGGTCCGAACGACTGGACACCTACCTTCTTCCCAATGGGAAGATCAACGTCGCTCAGTTTAAAAGGTTGAATGTGGACATCAACCAGGGCGGTTTTGCCCCATTCAAGCATGCGTCAACCACAAGTGATCGAAAACCGCCTCCCTTTCCGTTCAGGGGCCACGGACCCGGCAGGTAGCTTCTGGGCTTAGGCCACGAGCTCTGGCAACTTTTCGTGGGCGAAATCCGCAGATCCTCGATTTTCACACTAAAATGATCTAAAAGGCTAAGTTGAAGCAGATGCCTGGGAGCCACCTCCCTACTGTTGACCCAGGATGAAAATATTTATCCGTCCCATTCTTAGATGTTCCCTCTAAACCCGTCCCATTCTTAGGGGGGTGTCCTCCCAAAAGTGGTCTGAATCCCAGGAATTGGATTAGTCAACCAGGGGTTTATTAATCCGGGGTTAATATTACTCCTGGTTCATACCCCTTGGCTACCCTGGTTTCCAACCCACTTTATTTGGGACTCTATATATATATATATATATACACCCCTTTTGGGGTTCTGCTTACTCCGGGGTTAGCATTGCCGCGCCTCAAAGGCCTCCTGACCCTCTTCCTCCGCAGGGATGGCGCGCCTGGCGGAGACGCACGACTCCACGTCCATGTTTTTGTTCGCATGGGCCCAGCGCCACGATGGTCCCGTGGTCCCCCCCAAAGAAGAGGTAGATAGACCCTTCCAAGATGGGCTTACGGGGGAAAAATGGGCCTTGGTGAAGGTGTTGGCCGTCCCTCCTTGAGCAATCCGGAGATTTTTTTGAGGCCCTGGTCCTCAAAACACGGTCTCACCGAATTCAAACGCGGATCCGCAAACAGCCGGTAAAGCTGGTGCTCAACATGAAAAGAAAAGACACCCTTTTCCGTGCAGCTCCCGTGTATGTTTCAGGCAACGACTCTGCCTCCCATGAGCAAAATGTGTTGCCTCACGTGGACGCAAGCAATTCCCAGTTTCGTGAACCTCTCCGACTTGCTTGTTTGCATGCAACTGCAGGCCGGCAGTTTGGAGAACAAAAGCTGCTAAAATCAGATGCTCCAGTGATGGATTTCCACCCTATGAATGGTTGATCAACCACCAACTGGTACGGCTTTGGGCGGATTTTGCCCATCAGGACCCCATGACCACCCAACGGCATCCATGCCGGGCAGGCTTCTTCTTGACCCGCTGCGCTTGCCGACCCTCAGCAGCCTGCGAGGATTTCCCCGGCATGCAACGCGCACGGACCCTACCCGGTCCCTGTTCGCTTCCGAGCGAATTCACTGGATGCATTCTTGGCCCCTTCAACATCACCCTTCCAGGAAACTCCAAAGTTGAACTTCTGCCCCAGGGGTGTATGTCCGAATGAAGGTCTCCCCGAGATTATTTGTGTCATGTTAGTTTCTTGGTGATTCCCACTACTATTTGGGGTCGCTTGCCGGGGAGATCATCTTTCAACATGTCATCCAACGAAGGAAAATCTCAGGACGCTGGCCACAGCTGAGGCGCCTTTTTTCGAGCCACATTTCGAGGGCCTGGCTTTTGTGGAAATCGCGAGTGTGTTCGACATTAGCAAGCAGACCCAGGTCAAAAACAGGGCATCCATTTACCTGTGGGTAACCATGTGCTTGGGGGCAGAGGGCATTCTGCTGCCAGTGGATTCCATTGTCCAGTTTTGTAGGTAAGCAAAACCTTGCCACCCCTTAAAAACCAAACGGAACATGGAGAAGGGTTAACTGCTAGCAGGATAGTTGGGATTTACCGGGAGAAACTTTGAGGTTGAGGGCTCAATCAGCCATTTCCAATAATGTCCCGCCGTGAGGAAATCCAAGTCGCCAGGATGGGCGCTTCACTCTTCAAGGGCCGAAACCTTCTTTCCGCACTCCAAATCGGCAACGAGAACGTGCTCAGGCAATCGTGAGTGGGGAGCTTGTCCACAGGTTACATCCGCTCAACCTCGGCCGGACCGGAGTTTATCAATTCAAGTTGAATTGGCCCCCAGACCAGGCGCCCATCGGATGAACCTTCGGACGCGGCCTGCAGGGACTTCTCGTCTCCAAATTCCTTCTCGAGCTTCAGCCTGAGCCGCGTTTTTGACGCACCCAACAAGCCCAAAAACCCCCGAGAAGCCTCCCTGAAAGCTGCCCCCACACCAGGCCCATAGGCCCCATAGCTTTCGGCTGGGAAAAATAAAAATCAAAAAGGGGTCAAACCACGAGCACTTTGTGGCCCGTGAAGGGAAATCCCCGGCCGCAGAGGCGAGGGCGAGCGCTTCATGAGTGAGTCCGGGAGAGTCACACTAAGACAAGGAAGCCCTGAGTGAGCCTGTAATCCTTGCACAGGTCTCTTGCTTGGGCAAACAAAGCTCCTCACGAGGGATGTCTGACTGGAAGGAGTGTCCGCTTTCTCAGCCTTTGATGTCCACCCGCCAGGAAGCCCATTTCATGCGCAATTGCGGCCCTCCCAGTCCTATAGCCATGGCGGAATCGATGAGGCCTCCCCTTTTTGGTCGGGAAAGAATGATGAGCCCCCCATGTCCCAAAACAAATTGACCATTGAATACCTTGAATGACTTGTATGCTTTTTGGGCACCCACAAAATAAATCGTTCGCAAGCGCCCCTCTCTCTTCCAAGCAAACCCACAAAAAACAACAACAAGCTGTCGTTTTGCTCCTCCAAACCGGGATGCGCATGCCCCAAGAAAGGTGCCCGAAAAAGGTTGTCTTGATTTTCCTCGAAAAGGGTGCAACCTTCCAAACCTCCGAAACCTCCAAAACGCACCTCCGAAAAACCTCCCAAAAAAAACTCCAAAACTCGTTAAGCGTACCACACACCCCAAGTTGTTTCAGGGATGTCAAGACCGAACCCATTTTGAGGCCCCAAACTTCATCAGGACCTGGGTTTGCAACCTCCAAAAACTCACTGGCGCGATAGGTAGGGGATGACCGAGTGTGGGAGTTGGGAATGAACCACTTGTGCGGATTCCCTTCAAGGAAGCCACCAGTTGGATTGTTTATCATTTTTCCTTCCCTCATTCCCTGCTGAATAACTCAAGGAAATGAGGGAACCCCTATATGGTTTCCTTTAAGGGAATCCCCAAACAGTCATTCCCAAAACCCATTTCGCATTCCTGCCTATCGCGCACCAGCAAGAAGCCCAAAACAACCGAGACTTTGAGCCCGGCAGATGCTCCAGCAGCATGGCCCGCTCCTCGTTGCGGTTCTCCACCTGCGATTGCGACTGAAGAAACTCGAGCACCTGGATTCGTGGATGGATGAATCCACGGTTTTGCCATGGGATGGATGTAATCCCTTAAGAATTAGCGACTCTTTGCCAGGTTGGTTTCTCACTTGCGGTCTCCCTCAACATGTTCATCAGCACTGTGACCATGGGTGTCCTTTTAGAGGAAATAGATGGCCCTGGTAGATGATTAAACCACCAGCTAAACCAGGGCCATCTATTTTTCTACCAAAACAACCAAAAAGGACACCTATGACTGTGACGCTATCCACTGGTTTCCTTTTGGCTGGGTGAAACAGGTCGTGCGATCCTTGCGATCGGGGCAGCCATGTGAATCCCAAGTCGGCTGATGCGAATCCACGTGAATCCGGCACGGCGAATCGCAAGCAAGGCTGTCTTTGGTCTTTGGTGGGCATCTATATTGGGATTGAAGTTCACAAAGCAATTTGAGGAGGCTTCGAATGTAAAATTTATAGCCTGAATTTGGGAAATTCCAAAACCCGGGAGCTTGCCCCAACACATGATTGACACGTCTACGTTGCTGGTTTCCTACGTTTGCTTTCCCTCAAATTTGAGGAATCCACAATATGACCCCAACAGAACAGGGTTCTTATACTATCCACCTGATCAAACCTGTGCCCACTAGGTTGTCTCAAGATTAGGAGCCCAACAATGGTTAGTTTCTGGAACCTAGGATTCGAACCCAACATATGATTGCTATCCACATTGTTGGCTTCCTACTTTGGACTTCCTTCAAAATGGAAGGAATCCACAAGGTGAGCCCAACAGGGCTCTTAGAGTTGCATCTTGTAGGGAAGCTGTTTTCCTGCTTGTTGGCTTGTTTCTTCTTCTTGCTTTTGCAGAGAGGTGGGGAGGGTTACGAGCTGTGTTTGGTGGTGTTTTGGTTGCTTTTTGGTTTTTGCTTCTTCTTTTTTGTGTGTGTTGTTTCTTCTATTATTTCGGAGGGGGCAGTTGGAAGCAAATGGGTTACGGGGTTTGCGCCTTCTGTAACACCGTGAGCACGTTCTGGGATGGGAGTCAATCGCAGTTTGGTATCACAGAAAGAGTCATGCGGGTGTGCCATTTTTTGGGGGACCCCCCAGCAAAAAAAAAGAGGAAGTGGTTTGAACATCCAACCAGAAAAGCGGTACCCATGGTGCCCCCCAAAAAAAGACAGACCCATATCCCACCATGCACTTTACCCGCCCAGGTTCGGAGACCCCTTCTACGAAAATGATGAAGGTCCCCCACCAGGCCCCGTTTTCCAATCTAGGGCTAGAATGTCAGTAGAGAGGTTAGAATAAGGGTACCAACTTTTTTCTGTAGTCTATTTTAGTAGTTGTGAACATGGGCTAGACCTCCCTTTGAGCAGGCCTTTCAAACCCGGCACCAAAAAAAAAAAAAAAACGCCCGCAAAAACGAGCGCGAAATGGGTTTTTTCGAGCGCCCAGTCTTAAACCGCCGAACGCCCGCGAGGTACGCTTCCCGCGCGCCTTGAAGTGCTTTTGGCCCTCCTCGATGCCCTCCCTGGCCATCGCCATGGACTGACACGTCACCGCCTGCGACGCGGAGGGGAGGGGAGGGGAGGGGAGAATTCGCTCGCTTGATGCGAGGGAAGCAGGGGTGGAGCACCGCGGGAGACAGGGCTGGAGTTCCAGAAAAGCAGGTCACCAAGCACAAGGCTGAGAACCAGGGGAGTGAGCGCGCCTTTCAAGGCGCCACAGTCTGAATTTGCTTCCAGGAATGTTTGGCGACGCAGGGCGTCACAAATTCCAGGAACCCAAGCCAAAACCCGGGCTGAGATTCCTGAAGTTTCCAGTGCCTCACGTGGCCTCAGGCCCAGTCCCGGTCGCCGGACGAAAAGCGGATGTCCGGGCGAGAGCTACCCTTCGGATGGTCCAAAAGCAAACAGTGCCATGCTTGGCGATCTCCTCATAAGACTTGGTTGACGTTGGAAGGGGAGCAACAAATCTCATTTTAGCAGTAACCTCAATAAGCAAAATGTAAAATGTGTCCCAACGACAACCATGACTAAGCCAGTCTCCGGATTGAAATCGGCGATTCCCGCTAGATGATTCACTTCCTGCTGGTTGTTCTTGCATGTCGAGCAGCAACTGGGTGTGTGTGTGTGGTTCCGTCATTTTCCAGGTAACTGGGTTTTCTGTTGGGCCCCTCTTGGCACATGCTCCACTTCAGGGTTCTTGGGCATGTCCTTGGCCGGCCCGCCCCAGTACATGGGCGCCGTCAAAGGACTCTCGAATTACAACGGGGCCTCAAAGTCGCAGTAGGCGATGTAGACGCGCACGTGGTGGGACTTGCTCACCAGCTGCTGCCACACCTCCGAAACGATCTCGGAGCTCGGATCTCGGAGCTCGGATCTCGGTCCAGCGACGAGCGGAGGCACCAAAAAAGAGGGACACATTTTCGCTGGGACTCGAAAACGGGGGGGCTAACGTTTGCCCCTGGTTTAGGTGAGGATGTCGAAACTTGTATGCTTTGGTTCAATGCTGCCTTCAGCAAGACCTTGGTTGGCCAGTGGTCAAGCTGAAAAAAATCGCGTAACGTGCGTGACCCCCGGACAGCCAGAATCGACCTAGTTTGAGCCGAGCCTGAGGGCAGGCATGAAACCAACCCATAGAGTCTAACTCGTGAATGGCGCCATAAGAGGCTCAGGCAGGTGTGATGAGCCGCTCATTCAAGGCCTTTTCCAACCCACAGCCAGGTGCCAGGTCCCAGAACAAACCGACGCCGCAGCTTGGCAGATCCAACTGGTCCGAAAGACTGCCTTTCCATCTGCCTTCAAATCCAACAAGCAGACACAGCTGCAAGCTGCTTGCTTGCTACAATGGGACTTTTCAGTGGCTCCACTCAACCAACAAATGTCCCAAGGTCCAAAAAGCTCTCGCCCGAAGAGTCACGAGGGTCTGCTGACTCCGTCTCTCTCCCCACCTTCCGCGCGTTGTCGAACTCCTCTTGGCTCACCTGCACGCCAGCAAAAAGGGGAAGGCACCGTTTGGGCCGCTGGGCAAAGGCAAGCCAACCATTTGCCTCTCCTCGGTTCACTCTTCTTCGTCTTCTTCTTCTTCTTCTTCTTCTTCTTCTTCTTCTTCTTCTTCTTCTTCTCCTTCTCCTTCTCCTTCTCCTTCTCCTTCTCGTTCTCCCACTCCCTTCTGCTTCTCCTTCTCCTTCTCCTTCTCCTCCTCCTCCTTCTTCTCGTTCTCCTTCTCCTTCTCCTTCTCCTTCTCCTTCTCCTTCTCCTTCTCCTTCTTCTTCGCGGCTCCAAAGGGTCCCTGCCCTGTGCCCTGGAAACGGATGCCCTGCGTCCACATCGCCGCTGTCTGAAGGAATCAGAGAAGAGACCAAGCAATCGGTGGGAGACAATTGAATCGGGTCGCTAACCCTCTTGACACCATCAATAGTTCGGAACTCTGGCAAACACAAACGACTCCACCCCGCTTCTACGCAACGCCATTGGGTGTGTCTTCAAATAGGGAAACCCCAAACTGGTGGTTGTCCGTTTAGTTTTGTTTGAAAGCCAACAAGGGCGTGCCCTCCAAAAAACGCACCCAATCGGCTGCAACCATTTCACCGTTTCCTCGGATCCTTCAACCCCCCGCGAGGGGTGTGATGGCCGCCTTTTTCCTCCTGCGCCGTATCGAAACTCAAGAGTCATACGCTATGGAAAGCAGAAGACTTGTCGGGCGACTCTGGAACCTAGCTGTACAGGCTTGAACCTAGATACACTTGGGTGAAAGTACATGGCACAACTCCATCATGGCTTCTGATGCCCTTCCGGTTCCGGGGAAACCGTTTCGGACACCCAATTTTTGGAAAACCGCAGGGGTTCGTTCCTATTCCAGGGGCGAAATCCCAACTCCCCAAAGACTTGTGCCATCACGCTGTAAGCTGTGCACCCCCATAGGATATCAAGGACACCCCCATAGGAAACGGACTGGTTCCTATTCTGAGAAATCCTACAGACTTGTGCCATCTTCACCCTGTGAGGTGTACACGCACGCAGGGCCACGAGTTTTGCGCGCTCGAGACTGCAGGACCTTCCTCCACGCGCACGCGGCTTTCACCCGATGAGTCGCCGCCGCCGGCTTTCGCCCGCAGCTCCGCTGCAAGCTGCGGTACCGGCACCTCCTTGGGGCAACGGCAAAGGGCGAAACAGGAAGAAATCGACGGCTGATCCCAAACCCTGGGAAAAAAAGTTGTTAGAAGCTTTTCAGAATGCTTCAGGGGAGTTCTGAGACCCTTCTGGTTGGTAGGGACTAGTCCTGCTCCAGGTTCGTGTTTCACGCAAGCCACGCAAAGCCACAGGTTTTTTGCTCATTCCCTGCCGGAGTTGGGCCCTGTGGAATGCACCAGGTGCACTTCTAGGGCAAGGAAGCGATCTCTTGCCATGGTTCTTGGTCCAAGGGTCAGTTCCCTCCGGCTTCCGTCAAAAACCAATCCAGCGACGTCTGGCAGAAAGTACAGCATCCTACACATCTGAATAGCCCCGAGTGGGCAATTTGTTGGAAGGCTTGATAACAGGAATGCGTGCCAACCAAAAAAAGCAATAAATAATTCTATGAGTCCTGCTCAAACGAAGGGCTGCCATGGATAAACAAGATCACCCGGTGACTGAGCAAGGCGCAGGAATGGACTCAGGGATTCGGCCGATTCCCCTTGCGAAGCGGATACCACTACACCAGCTATGGCCGGAAACCTGACCTCACTTGTAGACCCAATGCAACCAGGTTGCACGATATGACTCATATGGCTTTGAGCACGCAACTGACCTCAAATGAAGGGTCCGTGGGGGTGGACGCACACGGTCGCCTATCATGTTGCAAGCAGGAAACCGGCAACATCTTGTACTGGGACGGCAAAACTTGCGCAACCAAACATAGCAGGACTCCCACAAATCCCAGGGCTTCAAGCACCAAACCCAGGGTTTCAACCACCAAACCCACGGTTTCAACCAGGGTATCAAGTACAAAACCGAGGAACGCACGACAATTCTCCCCACCTTTAAGGGCTGGCATTTGCTTCACCCCGGCACCGTCCAAGTCTCGGCTATTCCAGGCGAGCGGCTGGCCAACTGAGGCATGGACGCTTGGCCTCGCGCTCGGACTCATCGGCCTGCGCCGAGCCGCGGCTCCGGGCTGCGATGACTCGGTTAGCGGAGGATCCAGAACTCGCACCAGGGAATGAGCTGCCATGCTTCTTGGTTGCGGGAACGACCCCCCCTGCAAAAAGTTATTGGTTGTTTAACTTTTTGGGGGTTTAGTGGGAAACACCCTTAGTTCCCAAAAAGTTAAAGTCTAAAGATCCAACCCAATAGCAGTCAAGGCTTGAAACCAGAAGGTTTATTGGTGTTTGCAAGGGGATCGAAGCAGAAACCAGGGCTTCTTACGTGGCGAGGATTTTCCATTCACAGTATAACAAATGATGCGAATCATGATCCTGAACTGGAATCCATCTGGGCATGAATTCATTGGAGACCCTGTGGACAGCATTTAGGCAAAGGGGTTTAGGTCCACCAATCATTTGGGAGGGCGGGACCATGAACAATTTATGTGTTTTTAATAGGATGCAACACCACCACGCATCCCCCCGGCGCTCCCCCGTTCCGATGAAGTCACCTGCGTGATGACACTTGATTCGGGCAGCTTTACCAGGAAGGGCATGGACCAGTGGAGGGGAGAGTCAGATCCTATAAACCTCATACTTTCACCGACTTGAGATTGTACGGGTCCTGCGATGCTACCATTTCCGAAGTCAGCCCCCCAAGTGGTAGTTGAAAGGGAAACAGCCGTCGACTTTGATCGCTCCGAGACATATGCAAATCATGGGCTCTAAAAAGGCACAAATGGGTGGGTTCCAGGTTGGCTCCTTTTCAAATCAACCCTAAGCCTACTCCCAAGACCGAAAGCAAAAGCTGAGTCCGGAGACCCAAGAGCCAACGGCTAAGCCAAGCCAGCGCCCTACGGGCGCTGATCTCGACAGGGCTCATCAGCCCGGCTTGCCGCGGGCGCAAGCTGCTTTCAGTCTGGAGCCCAGAAAGCCCACACAAGACACAAGGTGAAACCCAAAAACCAGAAAAAGGCCAGGGACGGCAGTGGAGGAATGCTTCAAACTCCTCCTTGTTTTGGGGGGCTTGCATTCGAGACACAGTGTACCAAAGCGGCCTACCCGAATGTAGAGAATCAAGTGTGGCGACCGTCGGTGTCTACCTGGCTCACTAATGGGTGTCCCTTTTAAGAGGGCCCCGAAAAGAATCCGCAAGTCTTCTTCCGGGCTTGACTTGCATTATCTGACATAGGTAAAACAATATAACTCGTTGTTTTAGACATCTATACATATGAAAAATACATCCGTTTTTCTTTTTCGGGTTGCCCACTTTTTCTTGTGGTTAAAAAGGCGGAAACCCCACCACCACCACCACCGCCACCACCACCACTCCTCGGCCTCCGCCAGGCGCTCGGCCTGCCAGAGGTCGGCGGCGCAGCGCAGCAGCGGACCCACCTCCCGAACGCTTTGGCGACGTGGAGGACTGCTCATTCACATGACCCTCGATTTTACCCTACTTTGCCATTGGTGGTCGGGTATGGGGTGTGTTCCCCAACAGTGATAAATCCCCACTAGGCCAGGCACACGCCCATAGGGTTGACCAATCCGGGGTTGACATTACTAGGTCCTCCAGATGTGAGAGGTTACAATAAGTTGGTACCAACTTTTCTCTTTTTAGTCTATTTTAGTAGGGGAACCCTCCCAACCAAAGAAAGGGGTGAGAAAGGGCACTACTGGTGGACCTAGACTCTGCCCTACTTTGCCCGGGAAGAACCCTCGACCCTACTTTGCCCGGGTAGAACCCTCGAATCTACCCTACTTTGCCATGGTTTTGTGGTTGGGTACGGGTAGAACCCTCGATTCTACCCTACTTTGCCATTGGTGGGTGGGTGGGGGTAGAACCCTCGAATCTTACCCTACTTTGCCATGGCTTTGTGGTTGGGTACGGGTAGAACCCTCGATTCTACCCTACTTTGCCATTGGTGGGTGGGTGGGGGTAGAACCCTCGAATCTTACCCTACTTTGCCATGGTTTGGTGGTTGGGTACGGGTAGAACCCTCGATTCTACCCTACTTTGCCATTGGTGGGTGGGTGGGGGTAGAACCCTCGAATCTTACCCTACTTTGCCATGGTTTGGTGGTTGGGTACGGGTAGAACCCTCGATTCTACCCTACTTTGCCATTGGTGGGTGGGTGGGGGTAGAACCCTCGAATCTTACCCTACTTTGCCATGGTTTGGTGGTTGGGTACGGGTAGAACCCTCGATTCTACCCTACTTTGCCATGGGTGGTAGAACCCTCGAATTTACCCTACTTTGCCATGGGTGGATTGGGGATAGAACCCTCGAATCTTACCCTACTGTGCCATGGTTTGGTGGTTGGGTACGGGTAGAACCCTCGATTTTACCCTACTTTGCCATTGGTGGTTGGGTACGGGTAGAATCCTCGAATATACCCTACTTTGCCATGGTTTTGTGGATTGGTACGGATAGAACCCTCGAATCTTACCCTACTGTGCCATGGTTTGGTGGTTGGGTATGGGTAGCACACTTGATTTACTCTACTTTGCTATGGTTTTATGGTTGGGTACGGATAGAACCCTCGATTTTACCCTACTTTGCCATTGGTGGTTGGGTAGGGGTAGAACCCTCGAATTTACCCTACTTTGCCATGGTTTTGTGGATTGGTACGGATAGAACCCTCGAATCTTACCCTACTTTGCCATGGTTTGGTGGTTGGGTACGGGTAGCACCCTTGATTTTACCCTACTCTGCCATGGTTCTGTGGTTGGGTACGGGTAGAACCCTCGATTTTACCCTACTTTGCCATTGGTGGTTGGGTAGGGGTAGAACCCTCGAATTTACCCTACTTTGCCATGGTTTTGTGGATTGGTACGGATAGAACCCTCGAATCTTACCCTACTGTGCCATGGTTTGGTTGTTGGGTACGGGTAGCACCCTTGATTTTACCCTGCTTTGCCATGGTTTTGTGGTTGGGTACGGATACAATCCTCGAATCTTACCCTACTTTGCCATGGTTTGGTGGTTGGGTACGGGTAGCACCCTTGATTTTACCCTACTCTGCCATGGTTCTGTGGTTGGGTACGGGTAGAACCCTCGATTTTACCCTACTTTGCCATTGGTGGTTGGGTAGGGGTAGAACCCTCGAATTTACCCTACTTTGCCATGGTTTGGTGGTTGGGTACGTGGTTTTTGGGTACGGACGGGTACGGATAGAACCCTCGAATCTTACCCTACTTTGCCATGGTTTGGTGGTTGGGTACGGGTAGCACCCTCGATTTTACCATATACCCTACTCTGCCATGGTTTTTGGGTACGGACGGGTACGGATAGAACCCTCGATTTTACCCTACTTTGCCATTGGTGGTTGGGTAGGGGTAGAACCCTCGAATTTACCCTACTTTGCCATGGTTTTGTGGATTGGTACGGATAGAACCCTCGAATCTTACCCTACTTTGCCATGGTTTGGTGGTTGGGTACGGGTAGCACCCTTGATTGTACCCTACTCTGCCATGGTTCTGTGGTTGGGTACGGGTAGAACCCTCGATTTTACCCTACTTTGCCATTGGTGGTTGGGTAGGGGTAGAACCCTCGAATCTTACCCTACTGTGCCATGGTTTGGTGGTTGGGTACGGGTAGCACACTTGATTTTACCCTACTTTGCCATGGTTTTGTGGTTGGGTCCGGATAGAATCCTCGAATCTTACCCTACTTTGCCATGGTTTGGTGGTTGGGTACGTGGTTTTTGGGTACGGACGGGTACGGATAGAACCCTCGAATCTTACCCTACTTTGCCATGGTTTGGTGGTTGGGTACGGGTAGCACCCTCGATATGGTTTTTGGGTACGGACGGGTACGGATAGAACCCTCGATTTTACCCTACTTTGCCATTGGCGGTTGGGTACGGGTAGAACCCTCGAATTTACCCTGCTTTGCCATGGTTTTGTGGATTGGTACGGATAGAACCCTCGAATTTTGCCCTACTTTGCCATGGTTTGGTGGTTGGGTACGGGTAGAACCTCGAACTTACCCTACTTTACCATGGTTTCGTGGACGGTTAGCTTACGTGCAACTTTCAGGGCATCCACCGTACCAAGGGGACACGTTGGTTCCCCCCCCACTACGACTTTTTGGCTAGGGGAGTTTGGACATGTTGTTGGGGGGTGCTGGTCGTCTTTGCGACTTTTTCAATTTGGTGTCGGATTTTGGTGGTTGGTTTGGTTTGGTGCTGGTTTGGTGCAAGTCTTCAATGCGCCAGAATTTTGACTTCTCTTGGTTTTGAGGGGAGATCACGTAAAGCGCAACCTCCAAAACGGTGTGTGTCCATTCGTTTTCCCCGGGGGGGGGAGGGGGTAAACTCCCAAAAGAAGCGATTAGGTGCGATATGTTGGCTTGAAGCCACTCAAAGAGTTGATTCCCCACACATTTTCCAGGCTTTGCCGGCAGGTTGATCACTTTGGCGGAGTCCCCTGACTCGCCCCTTAGACCCCCCCCCCAACCCCACTCACCCCACCCCGCCCCGTGGCCCACCCCGTAGCCCACCCCGTAGCCCACCCCACCCCACCCCCCGCGCACCTCTCGCGCACCCAGCCAGCGCCGCAGACTTTGCCGCAGCCGTGCGCGGATGGCCCCTAGCCGCGCTAAAGCCTCGAGCGCGGCGGCCGGTCGCTGACCCGGTGGACCCGTTGGCCAGACATGTTTTTGCCCAATAAATTCCAGTTACTTAGGCAATCAGAACCTTGCCACCCCGAAGTTTTGGAGTGTATCTTTAAGGAACTGGGACTGGGCTGTCATTTCATGTTTGATCCCTACAAAAAGTGAACTGCTTGGGCTACTTGGTGGGAAATGGGTATGTTTCAAGATCAAAGCTCTCACCAAGAAGCAATGTGGGCCTTCCTTATTTAAGGGGACCCCCGGCATGGTTGGCGTTCGTTTTGGTTTCCGTTGAGAATCCACAAAAAAGGGCTGGTAGAGAAGTTTCCTTCGAAGGTATGGTTCGCTATGAGGAAATCATTTTGACGATTGGAACCCGTGGGTCCACTCTCGCGTCATGGCAGAGTCCATGTTAAATCGGACCTGAGCCACTTACCGCAGGCCTCACCAAGTGCAACAAAAATGAGATCAGCGGCTTATTGGGCAAGTAGTGTGACCTCCCACCCCCCTACCCCCATCTCCACCCCACCCCACCCCACCCCACCCCACCTCACCCCACCCCACCCCACCCCACCCCACCCCACCCCACCCCACCCCACCCCACCCCCCCCCCACCCCCACCCCCACCCCCACCCCCACACCCAAAAAATGTAGAAAAGGCTTGTCTTAGGGGGTGGGGGGTTGCCTGTTCTGTTTTGTATTTCATAATTCAACACGTGCTCTATCTTATTCGTTTTTTGAAGGCTGTTTCTGGGGCCAAGAAATGACGATATGAATGTGGTAACGAATTGATGATTTGGTCCCCTGTTTCGTTCCTGATTTCAACCTTTAGTTTTATTGATTGAAAGAGGTTAGGACTTTCTGTGGTTTCACGGGTTGGCTTTTGGGCGGGTCTTCTGGTTTTGCTTCGCTCACCCCATTAATTCGGTCGTCTCTCTGCCCGCGCTTCGTGGACAATGACATCTTCCTTTGTCCTGTCGGGTGGCTCAGCGACTGTGACAGTGTGGCAAGTGGAGTGATTGAAGCAAGTAGAATTGTATAGAAGACATTGATGTTGTTGCTGTCAGTCAAAAGCTGAATGACACCGTAGCTTCTTGTCAAGCCTTGCTAGCGACTTTACCTTCTGTAGTTGAGCATAATGAGCCCAAAGAAGATTGACGCAAGGGCGAAGGCAGCCGCAGGGTATGCCAACGCTGACAGTCAGCCAGATGCTGACAACCAGCCCGACACGACCAGCGACGAGATGATTGCTCACAACAATCGCAACAAGCCAACCAAGGAGGAGAGGGAGGCTGAGAATAAGAAGAAAGCCCTGCAACGCTCCGAAGTGAAGAAGAAGGCGTCTGCCGAGAAGCGTGGGCAAGTCTTCATCGTCAAGATCGAGTTCCAGGGGCAGGTCTATGAAGTTGAGGTGATGGCAAGCGACACTGTGGCTGATATCCGCCGTGAGCTGATGACGATGCTGACCAAGACTTTCATCTTGAAGAAGAAGGATATGGCTCGCTTGCGGTTCTACTTGGGAGATGTGTGCCTGAATGACAACGCTCGCAGGGAGCTTGTCACCCATGGAGTAAAGAATGGAAGCGTCCTTCGCTGTGTTCTGGATGCACCCAAGCCAAAGTGCCTCCACGGACACGGTCTCCCTTGTTGATGAGGACGAGGACGAGAGCGAGGACGAGGACGAGATGGAGGTCTCCAACGAAGGCGTCGACGAGGACCAGGACGAGGACAAGATGATGCCAGCCAAGAAGAAGTAAGACCTTCAATGAGGGCAACAGCCAAGGACCATACCCTTCCTTGATGAAAACCAATCATCACCTTCACAATGTGTTGCTTGGATTTGGTCTTGTCCTATGATTTTGGAAACGGCTCACGAAGTTTGCTATGCAATTACCGTGGTCTGGTGACAAACCCAAAAGCTTGCGATGGTGGAAAAGTGCTTATCCAAGGCTTTCTGCCTTTGATGCAATCGTCTTACCTATGCGAACACACAAGCCTACTTACTTGTCGCCTTGTGAGGTCATTTTGACCGCTTGACTGCTTGGAGTCTGTTTGAACACACCTTGCCTTGAGGCTGGTTGATGGCTGATTGATGGTTTGTCCTGATACGCATTTGTCATATTGTTCGCAGCTGTTTTTGGCTTCACACCATTTTGGTGGTTTCCTGTTGCTAATCCTCAATGCCGCCTTCTCGCAGTGTGATAAATGGCTATGTCAAGAACAACGACAAGGTCAAGAAGCTGGCAGAGAAATCAGTGCGAACCATCAAGGATCGCCACTTCAAAGATGCTCTTGATGAAAACCCAGGGCAACTTCCCATGAATATGAACAACTTTCTTGACCCCATCCTCTCCAAGGTCAGAACCGTCAATGCACAGATTGATGGAGGACATCACATACTTCGTGACTGGATGAAGTCATTGTCAGACGAGAAGCTTGGCTGTCTCAAAGAAATATTCAGAGATTTGTCAGGTGGCTACAGCGAAGACCGTATCTTCCAAGCGAGCTATGTGATGTTTGAGGAGTTGAACGACTTAGAGACCGTCATTTGTCATCTCACTCGTACCAAAGAAGAAATCGTCAAGGCATCGGTCAGGTGCTTTGCTGGCGAGTTCAACAAGTTGGCTTCTGGTGTGGCGTGCTTTGACATGAAGGCTGTGAGGAAGCACTTGGAGAACATCAAGGCTTACCGTTCTGGCTTTCGTGAGCGGATTGAGCAACAGAATGCTAATTCAGATGCACCTATGGAGGATGAAGCGGCTCGCTCATGTAGTTTCTCTGTTTTTTACATTTGAAACTGTATCAAGGGGCTCAGGGACTCATGATGGGTCAAATCATGAGAAACAACCGTACAGACGCGTGATTTCCGATGGAAGACCAGTTCATCCCAAATCCGAGGATTAAATGACAAAACATCCCGAATCCCGGGATAAAATGACAAAACATCCCGAATCCCGGGATAAAATCACAAAACATCCCGAATCCCGGGATAAAATGACAAAACATCCCGAAACTCGGGATGAAACATCCCTTGGATAAAACATCCCCTGGACAAAACATCCCGAACTTTGGGACAACTGGTCTTTCAGGGTGGAGTCTCGCCTTGTGTGTATATGTTTTTTGTTTGATACCTTCGCATGGACACGGTCTTCTTTGAAGGATGACCATTTCCCAAGGTAAGACAAAGAATCAATACGTTACATACTTGGAGGCTGTGGGGTGAAAAGAGACGAATGTTTGGACGAGCTTGTTGAAGGTGTAAGGCGAAGGTCTGCTTGACAACTCACTTGTTTTGATTTAACCTGCCAGTCTCAACACCAGCTCTCTTTCTGAGGTTGGGAAGACATCGCCATCATCGTCTATCAGACTAACCTTTTCCAGGTTCGAGTGACACAGGGATTTTTTTGAGATTATTGTTTAGGGTTTCGGAGTGAGGGTTAAACCAAAACAATGGAGGGAGTGATTTTACCGAGCTAGCTTACAGAGCCTGACGTTTGAGCCATCTACCACTGACACCATTCAACCCCTTCAACTCCACTTTCCACAAACACACTAAATTAAGGGGACTATCCACCATTTCCCAAATCAGCCAAGCCCCAAAATCACAAAATCCATTTCAAACTCATCACCAACATCCCCAAAGTTTCAAGTTTCAAGCCCAAGCCCAAACCCACCCCTTTTATGCATCCCTGTTTGTCAGAAGGTAGGCCGTCATCGACATCAAGACTTTGGAGGGACGGGAGGGACGGGAGGGCAAGGAGGGAGGGTTCTTTCCTTAAACGTGTTGTTTAATTGAAAGGGGAAACTCTCGCAAATTTTCTGTTTCAATGTTTACCCCCAAACCAATTTTTCAAGGTTTCTTCCCTTCAACCCCTTCAACTCCTCTTTACCCTAACCCACCAAAACAAGGCATAATCCACCATTTCCATAATCTAACATTTCCAAAAAATCAGAAACTCCGTTTCAAGCTCATCACCAACAACCCCAATTTCAAGTTTGAAGCCCAAACCCCCCACTAAATAATTCTAATAATTCTAATAATTTCATATTATTAGAATTATTTAGATATGTATTTTATGGAAAAGTGCCCATACGGGATTGAATTGAAAGCATCAATATAAAACCTTTTGTTTTCATAGTTTGATAGTGATTGCTTGACTTGAGACATTGAATATATTTGATGTGTTTTGCTCCTGATGAAGTTGTAGGTGATTTCGTGCTTTTTGCTTTGATAAAGTGATTCCTCATAGTTTTGATATGTTAATTCCTTTTTAACCTTATGTTTAACAACACCTTTCGATTTCTTGTGTTCCTCATCCTCGCCGTGGATTGTGAAAGCGTATGACTTTGGTTTGAGTGCTATAAACTTTGTAATTATCTTTGAAGAGCATTCATCTTTGTACATCCCTAAGACCTTCTTATTTGTTTTGTCGTGGCATGGATGTTCAACAGGATAATCGCTAAAATCCATATGTTGCTTGATACCTTGAAAATCCTTGTAGACATCATCAGTGTGAAGGTTTGGGTTACATAGCTGTCAGTATCTGTATATATCAATTTGATATTTTCGTTGTATTTCTTTTTCAACACACCATAGTAAAACACATACATCTGTAGTTTACTCAAATCCAAAATTGTCATTCCTAAGAATATGGGTTTATCCACTTTCAGTTTCGCTTTAGTTTTCTCCACTCCTACCAGATTTTCATTAATGATAAATCTATTTTTGAATGTTGGATTATTCACACATTTTTCAAATCTAACATCATTATCTACCAATTCAAAATCCATATGTTTTCTCTTGTCTTCCATAGTTTTTCCATACACCGCGTTATTCATTAATTTAAACAAATCTTCTCAAAGTCGCTCTTTGCTTCTTTCCTCTTACCAGTGTTGAAGTCAATCCATGGTTTCAACCAAGCCCTCTGTTGAAATCTTATTATCCTATGAACCTTGGTAAGTTTCATACCCATTTTTAGATAATACTGTAAAGTCTTGATATGAACCACATATTTTTCTTTCTCCTTTAAATTTAATATTAACTTGCTGGTTGTCTCATCCTTCGGTTCTTTGTTTCCATAGTAGAATTTGAAGATTTCCTTTTGATAGTCTGACAACATATTAGCATTGACATTCATCATTTCAGGTGCTAGTGGATAGTCCGAATGGTAGTCGTGTAGTGTTTCTGGATATTCCAAATCCACTTCAAGGATGAAACCACGCTCATCTTTTTCATCCCACTTTTCAATGTTAGGTGTTTTCTTTGTCCATTTGATGTTCTTTAAAGGCAATTTTTGGAGACATCGCCAGACCATACAGATTGTTAGCATCTAAGTAATTGATATAATTTGATGGCTTGCTTTCATCGAAGGCTTCATCCATATACTTATTGTTTGCCACGGCCAGTTTATGACTGACCTGACACATACTCAGTTTTCAACAACATAGCTTCCCAAGCGAGGTTAGGAAGCGTATAATAGTGTGCTGGGTCTAAACCGTAGTATTCCATACATAAGTCTCTAAAATTTTCAAACACATCCGTCAATAATAAAACATCGGTTCCCAAATACAAATCGTGATATTGTCCTAATGTTCTAATACCGAAGTGTTTCCAAACCTTTTGCGCCCTTTCATAATCTTTCTCGCTGACGTGTTCCTCACTTAATTTACTGTAGAACGCTTCTTTCGGTGGTAAATTTCTTTCAGTAAATCTGTCAAAACTATCAAAATAGTCAAAAGGATAAATCCCCTTGTCAGTCAACAAGTCCAAATCTTCATCGGCTTTAACATATGGATTTCTAACACTGTATCTAAAACTGTTCTTCCAGTTATCACGCCTTTTATCATCTTCATATTTACTCAACTTCACCAACTTATCCAACGAAGACGATAAGAAACTAAAACTGTCCTTGAAACAAAGGTTTTTTAAAACCAAAGGTGAGGAACTTCTCGCTGTTCTGTGCGATGCAATCGATTTTAGCATTCTTGCTTAGTTCGTGTGCCTTGTTGATGATTAAGTGAGCGTCATGGTTTTTCAGGTTATGAAGGAAGACTGGGATTTTATAATATCTCATACTAAAAGCAAGATTGCAATCATCATGAGCACAACCTGTATATTTACCAGTAAAATGGCAATGGCCTCGAACTTTTTTATCCTCTTCCTGAAAGCCCTTTCCACAAACGAAACACTTAGTGGCAGTGTCAAAATCTGTTTTATCGTCCTCAGTCATGATTATCTCTTTCACTTCCTTCATTTTCTTTATGACATCCTCTCTGACTTCATTCATTTTCTCAACGAACTTATCCATACAATCTTCGCCTCTGTATAAATAGGGCTCACTGCTTCCAGTGATGACATGGACTACATTAATCATAA
Organism: Effrenium voratum; assembly: GCA_963377175.1. Classification (NCBI taxonomy): domain Eukaryota; class Dinophyceae; order Suessiales; family Symbiodiniaceae; genus Effrenium; species Effrenium voratum. The sequence goes on along the minus strand of CAUJNA010003697.1, from coordinate 226,564 downwards.
AACCACAAGGACGATGATTTTGATACGATGTTGTTGTCGCTTTTGTCGATTTGCTTTTAACATCAATGGGCACTGTTAAACATTCAAAGTCGGCAAATATTACATCAGGTGCTTTCAGTTTCTTAAAATGGTTCTTAAATCAATGGTAGCTCCTACCTCTGGCATTTCTATTTGTTGTCCTTCAACCGCTAGACAACCCTGTTCTTCGTGTTGTTTTAATAACTCTTCTGACTTGAAACCGTATGAGCACGTCCTACATTGATGTTTTTTCCTATTTGTTTTGTTGGTTGGCTTCCCATCAACTTGTTATAGTTCTTGATGTAGACATAGTTCGAGTTGGCATTTTCTCCAGTCAGCTTTATTAAATCAATCTTTTGTTGTGCTTGGGGGTTGTTGCTTCTTTTGTGTAATAAGAATGTTTTACTATTGGCATCAGGATTGATGTAATAAACATTGACCGATATGTGTTTGGTCTGTTCTTCAAATTGTTCAATCTCATCATTGCCTACAGGAAAGTTTATATTGTCCCATTTAATAAACTTGTCACCTTTGGTGCCTTTCTTCGTCGGGTCATCAACATACTTTGTATAATGATACATATCACAGGGATGGTCTTTTTTGTATAGCTCGTAAAAAACCACATTGAACGGAATTTTTGAAACACAACTCATCATTGTTTTTAATATTGATACAAGCCTTTTTGTTCGCCACCCAGTCGGGCAATGGAATATAAGAGGAGCCACGGGTAGGATTGTATCTGTCATAACTTATCACCAGCCTTCCAACTTGAAGAAGAACAAGACCTGATTGAGTGAATTCGGCTATCTCAATTTGAACCTCTATGTCGTGGGCTATGTTGTTTAAAACACTGTTTATCTCTTCTGGGTTATGGACATTGTATCTCCTGCTTCTCAGCCTTCGTCGTATCTCTTCGTTGTCAGTGTTCTTCAACAACAAATCCACTTCAACAATGATTTTCATATTTGGGTTTCTGTTAAGGAATTCTACCATTCGTTGCTTCTGGTATTTTAAGTATGATAAGCCTTTCATTCCTTTCAATCTTATATCACTGACCGAATATGTGTTGGCGTAGCCTTTGAAGGCTTGCTGTTCATCTTTGATTTTGGATTTGAAACGCTTGACATAATCCTGTAAGGGTCTTTCTCGTGTGAGTTTGATGAAGCTAGCCCCTTTCATTAGAAGACTATGTTTTCTGTAGCCATCGCTTCTTGCCACTTCCTTTAGTCTGGTATTCAACACCTTCAAAGCGGGTTTGTTCTTATTGTATCTGTAGGTCTTGTCTCCTATTTTGAGTTTTTGTGTTTGTTTCCCTTCTTTTTGTATTAGTTCGCCTTGTTGACTTTTTATAATGAAATCTATGATTTTTTCTTCTGACACTGACACCATATATCTATACTCTATATTATATATAGTAAATATTTCTTTAAGTAGTTTTGGCTAAGGGTTGCCTGTTGGAGAAACTGGGCTCTGGGTTGAAACTCAACGCATTAATCTTATTAATGAGTTTTAATAAGATTAATGATTTATCCTTTCATAAAGGGGGGTTTTTGTTTTTATTGCATACATTGCTTTTCTTGTGTTTGGATAGGTTGGTCTTGCTTGATATCGTCCTTCCGCAGTCCTCGCAGGTGTAAGGCTGTTTTAGGTTTTTGTTGTAGTAGTTCTGGTGGTAGGTCTTCTGGTCGTCCTTCCATCTCATTAGTTGGTCGTCGCTCTCGCTAACCTTCTCGCTCATCCTCTGTAAGACTAAGTCGTTTTCCGCTTTCATAAGTTCAACCATTACATCAAATTCGTCATTTGTTATTCTCTGTTTTCTATTTCCATTAATGAAAATTCCTGTCATTTTTACTATATTATCACGTTTTCTCTTTAAGTAGTTTTATTTTTTCTTCTTGCCTCGGCTACTTTTTGTATTTGTGCTTTCTGGGCTTCTGCTCCTACTTCTTGTTTCCATTTGTTCCCTCGTCCATTCACTACCTCTTGCTATTTCTTGGGGTGAGTTGCTCCTGCTTCTTGTTTCTAATTGTCTTCTGTTCATTTGATTACCTCTTGCTCTTTCTTCTGGTGAGTGGCTTCTGCTTCTTGCTTCAACCTGTCGTCTTGACCAGAAATGATGGATGACTTCTTACCTCGTTGGCCTAAGAATAAGTTTCTTAATGACTTTATTTCTCGACTTTCCTCTTTCTTCTCTTCCTCTTTCTCGGTTGATGCTGACGATGATGATGTTAAATGAAGACTTTGTAAATCTTCCTGCTTTTCGTCTGACTGTTTTAAATCATTATCTTTACATCTTCTGGTTCATCTTCTGACTTTCTATTTTTCTCACTCTTGTCTGTAACTACATCACTGAATTTTTCATCATCTAACTCCTTTGCTACATATCGCGTTGTTTGTGCGTCCGCCTCATTGTTTTCATACAACTGTGATGTTGGAGCTATTTCATCAAACATTTCTGGCGTCAATTCGTGTAATAAAACTTGTTTATCAGTTTGAACCCTAGCATTCAACCGTAGTCTCCTGTCGTATTTTGAAAAATCAAAATCGTCAAAGTCTATATCGTTAATTGATGTGTCAAATGTCCGTCTTTCGGGGATGATTTCAATTTTCAATCTGTGCGTCATCGCTTCTTTCAGCATTTCATCAAAAGTTTTCCTTCTTCTTTATCCAAAATATTTATCTGACATATTTAAATATTATAGATTTTTGGTTTTATTGTTGAGTTGATGAACTTGGTTTCTGATTGAAGTTGTCATTGTAATATGTTTCTAACTGAACACGAACTCCTTTTCTTTCTGTTGCGCTTGCATTGTTATATTCATCTAAAAATTCTTCGAACTCATCGTATTTATCAGCATTTATTACATTGAATTCATGTAGTTTTGAAATTATGTTATTCATCATAGTTCCTGGGTTTTTCGATAGATACACCGGCCACATCCATTTTATGGCTGTTAATAGTGTTTGAAAATTTGTTCATCATCAACTTCTTCGTCTTCGACATTTTGTAATTCCAACTCGTTCGCTTTTTCGTGCATTTCCATTATTTCAGTATCAGAAATTGTTGTTTGTTTATCATCATCATTGTCTTTACCCTTTTTCGCTGTTGCTGTTTCCTCTATGGGTTCTAAAGGTGGCAGTTCGTCATCATCATCTTTTATCATTGAATGAACTTCTACCCCTTCAGGTATTGAACTTGACGATGCCTTTTTCAAATCTTCGTGTAGAGTTTTTCCATTTTTTCTGACTCGTCTCTCTTGTTCTTCAAATGATGCTTGTATATCATTTTCATACTCTTCATATTCTGTCAGAGCACTGTCTGGTGTGGAGAAAGCAGACTTTAAAGAAGACCGGCTGGTTATTCTAGAAGACGATGATGTTGTCTCTGCTTTTCTTAATTCTTCCTTTCTTTTCATCGTTTCCTGATTTAACAATCCTAAGCTGTCCTTGTTGTCCCACTGACTGCCATACTGGTTTAATCTGTATCTCGTCGCCTTTCTATCTACTACATCTTCAATTGACGGGCGGTTTTCATCTTCTACTAATGTTTCTTTTAACAATTCATCATAAGAAGGTCTTAAGTGTAGCTGTGATTTTAATGAACCTATGGCAAGTGGTTTGGTTGTATTCAATCTATTTATTAATTTACTCATATTATATTAACTAACTTAGAAAATAAATTAATCCGAAATATTCTTAATCATTTCTTCTAAATGCTTCTTTCTTGCTGTGAGTTGTTCTGTTGTCTGTATTCCATCTGGTGAGCGTGTGTTGTTCAACTCTCGTCTTATCTTGTCTAACTCCTTTCTATAACTTTCGGTTCTGTTGCTTTCAGCTAAACCATTTCTATACTATATTAATGCTCCTTGTGATTGTTTCGCTTCCATTGTGTCTTTTAATTGTTTGAAATAATTCATTCTTGAAGCAACTCCCCATAAGCCGTTAGTATCATACACCCTCTCAACTTGTGGAGCCCTTTTAAATTCAACATTTCTATGACTTCTCATAAGCATAATTGTTATATATAATAATTAGATTATTATTTAAAACATTGATAACGTTAATTTATTTATTTTATCTGATTTATCTTGTTTCTTCTTTTGTTTCAGTTCCTCATAATGTTGTGTTACTAGTTCTGTCGCTGTGGGTTTCTTAATGGTTTCTTTAATCACTTCTTGTTTAATCTCATTCTTAATTTCTTCTTTACTTCTTGTTGATTTTTTCTATTATTCTTGTGTGGATTAACTGGAAATAATTCAGTAGGTGCCCCTTTACAATTTTTAGGATGTGAGTGTCTCAAACTTTTCAATGTCATCTTTTTAGAGCATTGTTCACATTCTACTAATTCAACTTCTTTTTTAGTTCTTGGTAATGCTTTCGCTTTTGCTTTTGGCTCAGGTTTGTCTTCTTCTGGTTTAACTTCTTCCGGCATTGGTTCTTCATTAACTGTTTCATTTTGTTCAACAACTTCATTATTTATAGGTGTCTCGTCTGTTTTAGTTTCATTATTGACATCTACTACCTCAACACTTGTCATATAATATATTCTATATATTTTCTATATGGACAGTTTCTAGATTATATTTAAATAATATCGCTTTTCACAAACAATAATGACAGCGATACATTTACTCCGTTTAAATTAATTAGATTTCCTAATGAATTAGACAACCAAAAGTCTAACTGTTTAAAAATTCTGTTAGATACATCCAAATAATCCAATGGATTTAAATCTGAGTCGAGTATCAAACCTGCATGTGGTGCTGTGACTGGCGCTTTCTGAACAACTGTACTATCGCCCGTCCTTAAATTTACTTGATTATAACTAGACAGTTGAGAAGAATGGTTATAAATATTTCTAATAGGTTGAAGATTAATACACCCAGAAACATAAGGATTATTATATTGATAAACTACCATTTGATAATTTCTAAAACTTCATTAACAGACTGCAAGTTATTCGTATTAAAACTTCCATCCCAAACAATGTCAGCATATATTATTTTCATTTGTTCACCAGTTAATACTGCAAATTGTCTATCGGCATAGTTTGAAGAAATCGTTATTACACTGTAAGTAACTTCATATGTATTTGAGAAATTAGTATTATCAACAACACCATTTTTTGCTTTTAATTCTGACGCCAGTTCTGTGCCAGTATATACTCCTTCATCTAACTGTAATGCTAAATAATGGACATTTGTGTTATCTTCATCTGGAACTAGTGGAGAAGAATAAAAGTATAATATATGATTTCATCCTGACTGTATTGAATACCCTGAGTTAGGTAATGTTACTTCGTGAATGTAGCAATGAACACCATTATCTGTTTGTAATATTTCTGGCAATTCAAAATTGAAATTCGATGATGCGCCACTAATTCTATGAGCGCTGTCAATATAAACTTTTTTATATGTAAGCATTATTAAATAATGGAGAAATTAATTTATAACTTTAATTATATGATTAATAATAAAAAGTTAATTTATGAAATGAAGCATGGGACAATTAAACATTATCAACCTTACAAGAAATCAATTAAAATAACTGATGTTATGAAACAAACTGACAAAATATTAAATAGTTATTATCCTAATTCTAATTTAACTGATGCACAAGGATTAAGTAAAGCTTGTGGTAATGGTTTAAAGGTTATTATATTGATGGTGATAAAATGTATGTAGCAGGAACATTTGGAAAAGGAACGTTTGGAGGAGCTGTTAATGACATTCTGGCAGATGTTGGACTACCGTTTAAAATGACAAAATATTCACAACGATATAAAGACACATCAAAAGAATTGGATGAAAACAATGAAGTTAAACACCTTATAACACATAGTCTCGGTTCAAGTGTAGGGGCACAAATAACAAAAGATGATCCTGAAAGAGAATTAACTTTAACCACTTATGGAGCGCCGTTTTTATCACGAAGGTCTAAAATTACTGATGATTACATTAATTTTAGAAGTATCTTAGACCCTGTCAGTATTGCTGACCGTGGTGCTACAACTGCTTATACTGGTTCATTAAATCCATTTACTAACCACGATTACATAACTGGATACGGAGACCAGGGAAAAGATGTTTCAAGAAGTGTCGAACCTGTAAGTGTGATAATATAGTTAAATAATTACTTAAATATATAATTATATAGTATTCTTTATGGGTAATCAATCAAATTATGAACCTGTAACAATTGAAGAAAGGTTAATGAATTTATATGAAGACAATAAACGAACATATGTAAAATGTCAATGCGGATGCTATATATTTAGAGGTTTTGAATATTCCAATTGTTATAATTTATCTTGTTTAAAGCAACCGTCGCAAATGACAAGTTCATGCTAATAAATGGCAACAACTGTGCTCACACTCAATCAGACATTGATGAAATAGTCAAAAATAAAAACTTATCAATATTTTCACCTTATTATTAATGATACACCAGAAGAAGTATGACAATGAAACAACAGATGATATGATTAAGAATGAAAATAAAAAGTTAAGGAAAGTTCATATGATGAAATTAGAGAATTAGTATTGCAGAAAGAAAAAGGGAATAATCCAGTTGAAGATAAGATTAATAAAAAGAAAATGAAAATATTGAAAAATAATAATTCTAATCAAAAGGATTATACGAAACTATTCAATTTGTAAAACATATATAAAATATGTTTTAGAAATTAACAATTCCCTGACACTGAATTACCACCTGACTCACATAAAAGCACAAGCGGTGAATTTGAACTTAATAATTGCTTTCTTCAATGTGATGTGGTTTCGTTGGACAATGACCTCCACAATAAATATGTTGCTCATCCACTTGATGGGAAAGAATTACCTATCACATATAATACTTTTTTATGTCAGTCTAATACAGCTGTTGGTCAAGCAACAATTAACACTACAGTTGTTCGTTCTGTGAGCAAACTCGCTGCCGCTTTCATCACATTCTATAAAGCAGACCCAACAAACGGAAACAATGCAGTTGATAAGGAATACAACAGGTTTTACCATCCCTCAATAAGAACAACCTTTTAAACTCATGGAAACTATAACCCTGACAATGACTTAGAATTTCAACTTCAACTAGGTTCAAAACTATTCCCTGAGTATCCGTGTAAAAGCTTAACACAAGCGTTCTATTATTTGCGAAAGGCATTGAATTTACCTTTATTTCATCAACATCATTTATCTGTTGAATTTAACCAATATAAAACCGACAAGTTCATCTTTGCTATGAATATGGAGAAGGTTCCAGACAGCAGTTATACTGGAATTAACACAAAAGCCGGACAACAACTTTTAATTCGGGTGAAACCTTCTGGAAGTGTGGACGTAAGTTTTATGCCTGACACGATTTACATAACATTAGTAGCAGAACAAATACTTTCCATTAGAGACGCTGGAGTTCAGATACTTGATTAAGAATAAGTAAAAATGATAATATTAAAATACATAAATATTATCATTTTCTACTATTAATATATAATGCCTTCAATTAGCAAAACAACCTTTGAGAATGTTGTAGCGCACACAATTAGCGAAATCAATTCAACAAGCGGGGTGACAAACATTACAAACATATATGCTAATCAAACAGATATTATTGATTTACTCAACAACAAAGCAGACCAAGTAGATACTTACACAAAAGCACAGATTGATAGCAACTTTTAAGATATAACACAATCATACAATAAGACAGAAGTTAATGTATTATCAACTAATATTAGTTCAAATGCTTATTTCATTCGAAACAATACAGCAACGATAGCGAGTAATTTAGTTAATGTTTCATCAAATACACTTTTTAATAGGTAATCTAACAATTACTTCAAATACACATTTTAATAATATTTCATCAAATACACATTTTATAAATAATTTAAATTCTACTATAACAACTAATTTTAATAATATTAGTTCTAATACTAATTTCATTAATACAAATAAGATAATATTTCATCAAATACACATTTAATAAATAATTTAAATTCTACAATGACAACTAATTTTGTTAATATTAGCTCTAATAATTATAACTTAATAACAGGATTGAATAGCACAGTAAATTCACATATTACAGCAATATGAGATTTACAAAATGGAGGTTCATTTGATAGTAATTTATATTATAAAAAAACATCACCTAATAATTTATTGTCAGAAAAGTTAGATACATCAATATTAAATAATACATTAATACATAATATAACAACTACTGCAACTTTCAAAATAGCAGAATTTGGAAATTATAATAATTTCTTTGAAATGTATAATAATTATTTTGATAGTTCTAATTATGGAAATTTAAGTGGTACAACTATGTTTTTGAACCAACGGAGTTTTGGAAATGTAGAAATTAATAATTCTTCAACTTTTCAAAATGATAAAATAATATTAAATCATAATACCACAATATTAAGTAATTTACAAGTATCGGGATTATTTTCTTGTTCGTCTATTTTAGATATAGCAGGTTCAGATGCGCGTTATGTTTTACAATCAGATGGATTAAGTGGATTAAAAACAGGAAATACAAATACAATTAATTCAATAATTACTATCAATAATTCACAGGATACATCATTTGGACAAAAGTTAGATAAGATAGATACTAACGCTCAATCAGTAGCAGGTGCTATTAATTTTAGTGATAATACAACTTTACACAGTAATTTAAATATGTTGACTACTGGAAGTATAATATGTAATAAGTTTAGCACTACATCGTCGTCTAATGTTGGATTGCAAATGACATTTCAAATGTTCAATCGTGAGTTTAATATTAACAGAGATGGCAGAATGTGGATGAGTAGCGCAGGGGGTCAGTGGGAAACACAGATAGGAGATGCTAATGTTGGAAGAGTGTGGGTAAAGGATAGGTTTGGTTTAGGTGCTGTTGGTGTTAATGGTTATGTTTTAAATTGTGCTGGCCAAGCGAGATTTACAAGTGCTGCTCAGTTTGTAGGGACTAACAGTGCAATAAGTCTTAACAATGGTTCATATTTGAATTTTAATAATAATGGTTCAATACGAAAATATACACCTGATGCTATAGAAGGTTTATATATGGCTCATAATGATTTTGTTGCCATTAGTGTTGGTGATGTTAGTAATGCTTCTAATCAATATATGATGTGTGATGGATTAGTTAATAAAACTATTTTATTAAGCCTGTTGATGTGTTAGGAAATATTTATATGAATGCTGCTGTTAATTGTGATAGTGTTAATTAATATTGATACTGATGGTAAATTAACAGTTGATACAAATTGTGAATTGTACAGATATGTTAGTGCTTTTTCATCTTTTGATATGAGAAATACTGATGCTAATTCTTCAAATGGATTTATTTGTGGAGACCCTGCTGTTCATTCTAATATAGTTGGAGCAGTTAATATTTCTACCGGATGGACTTTTAATACTGCTACTGCTGATTTTATGGGTAATTTATTTGCAGACGATGTTTATGTTAAAACTGGTGGAGCATTAAGAAGTAATCATATAGCGCCTAATGGTGGAACATTAGTAACCGTTGATACCAATTTAGCAGTTCAAAATGCTTATTTAGCAACTAATACCATTCAATCATTCGATTTAACAACGGTTTCATTGTTGAATAATATTTCAATGACGACTGGAACAGATATAAAGATGGGAACAAGTGAAATATCAACTTATTACGATGGAACTAATTTATCTACAACTGATGTAATATTCAGAACAACCACCACTGCGTTTAGAGTGGCAGACAGCTCCACTTCTTCTTCAGTTTTATTATCTGTTGATAAGACATTTGGAACAACAGTAAATACTGGAAGTTTTACAAGTAATGCTTCATCAACTTTAATGAAAATGTAACAGTTTTAGGAACGAAGCGATTGCTTTGTAATACACTAGAACCATCAACAGGAACTAATATAGATTTAACAGCAACAACCGTGACGATTAATGGAACATTTGTTGATTCAAGTGACTCACGTTTGAAATATGACATAGTCAATATCAAATCTAATTGCTATGAATGATATATTGAAATTTAAACCGAAGAAGTTTAAAAGACACGATAGACATGATGGTGGTAAAACTCATATAAGATATATCGCAGATGAAGTATTAAAAGCAATTCCGAAAGAGTTTGACAATATTGTATGTAAAGATAAAGAGTATTTAGGATTGAATTATTTAGTTTTACCCGTGCTAGTTCATAAGGCAGTATTAGAGTTGAGCGATAAGATAAATAAACTTGAAAAAGAAATTAAGGAATTGAAAGAAGAAAAATCTAAATAATAATATATAATGGGTATTGGTCAAAGTAAAAACGAAGAAAATAACAGTATGGAAGACATTCAGAATTTAAGAGTAGATGAAAAAACAAGAGCAGATACTTTAACAATCAAATCTATTCAGGAATGCGTAACGAGAATAGAAAAAATACAAAATCAAAAATCGGACAAACTAATCTATAAATTACCAAATTTACAATTATGCAACGCTTCATTGATTTAAATTAATAATATTAACATGATTTATTACAATTATTAGTGGAAAATATGAATAAAATTTACTAATACAACTTTGTTTATCGTCATGGATGACTTTAATAATTATTTTTTTCTATCGTAATGAAATAAAATCATCAACCATACATTTAGATGTATATGTATAATGACTAATGACTTCATTCATAAAAGAATAAATATCAAACAAATTATTTGATGTTAAAATACGATTAGTAATTTTACACGACTCTTTAGATGAACTGGCATTAACAAGCGTAAAACAATCAGTTGGTCATTTTAATGGTTTATGTTTTTGATGTAATTTATCTAACTCACTTAAATTAAAAATATATGAAAGTCCATTATTAATATCAGTATTGTCAATTTCAAAATAATGTCTGTTGTTAAATATATTATTTGATTTGTAAGACTTATACACTGGTTTAAATTTAAATATATTTTTGAATAATCTTACTAGTTTATATTTTTAATAGTCTAACATCACCTAAATTATAAGATAATACAAGGTTTTTAATGTCTCATGGCAAATCAAAAAATAACATAATATATTTACATATTTATTTTATTTTAAATGCTTTTTCAAATCTAACATATTTAATTATTTTTTAATCAACTGGAACTCTTGTTGAACCACCAACACAATAATTATCACTATCACTATCACAATCAGCATCATTTTCTATACGAATATGTTCTTCCCATTCTTTCCTTCTTCTTTCTTCTTCCTTAATTAAAAGTAATATGACAATTACTTTCAATATGGTGAGGAGCATCCTTCATTAGAAAAGTTTCACCACATCCACACTCTACTAATTGTTGTAGTCTTTGTTTCCGGTATTATTGAATTTGTTTTGGTATGTCATCACAGCCGAAAAACCTTACTGGTTCTTCATATATTCTTTCTTGAATCGTTTTTAACATTCTATAATATACAATAGATTTATTGTATTTTAAAAGCTTTCTCAAATCTAACATAAAACATATTATTAACATCTTTGGAATTCATATTGACATAAAACAATGAGTAGGGCTTATCATCTACTGCTTTATGATACATATTTAACAGTTGCTCTTTATCAACAATGGCAGAGTTTTCCTCAATGAATGACATTAACTCTGATACATTCTTTAACTTGAAGATATACAACGAACTTGAATTCAACCTAATGATTGGTGCTAGGACACGGTATTTTTGAACGCTTAAACAAAAACTAATGGCATCGTGCCTGCCTCTCGTTGCCAGTCCGTGTAATAACTTACTATATCTAACAAATTTAGGGTCGTCTGCAAAATCATCAACAATGATTAAAATTGAATGTAGTTTCTTCATCTTCTGTTCTTTCATATAATGAATTATCTTTCTTTGTGTGTTAATTATTTCTTCCAGTTCTTCAGGTTGGCAGGTGTCATAGTATAGCTTTTCTTTTTCGCCATCAACCTTCATATTATCTTTTTGGTATTTCTTGACTTCAACAAAGGTAGGGCCGTTATGAACTGACGGGCTAAAAATGAATATACGAGCGAAGCAGTCCCTATAAACATTTAATATGAGGTTTTGGATTAAAACTGTTTTGCCACCTGTTGATGAAGCAACAACAATTGAGCGAAAATGCAGTTTTGGCACATGTTCATATTTGGATTGTTTGAATTCATAATCAGTTATGTTTATTGGTTGTATTATTGGAACGTTTGTCATAATTGATATTAAAGATATATATAAATTCATATTTAAAAAATTAACTTGTAATTAATATTAAATGGAACATCTTTATGTTATGAGTGGTGGTGAGTAACATAATGGAAGAGGCTTTCCATTTCTTCAATCAATAAGCATTGAAGCTAATTAGCTTGATGCATTGTAAAGAAAACCCCATTGCTGTGCCCTCCGAATATTCTACCATGCAAGAAATAATACGATTAATTAGAATATATTATCTTATTATTTATACGACTATTATCCATTGCAGTTGTGGTAAAACTTATGATGACAAATATTTATTCAAACATATAAATTCAAAACATCATCAGAAATTTGTGGAATATGGATGGAATGCAGACGATACAATGAAAAAACTTTATAAGAAAAGAAAGACAGAAATGAAAAAATAATTTATCTATTTATTTATATGAATAGGAGTTATTCAGATTATATTGATATAATAGATAAGGTAGAGGGTATAGAACAAGTAATAATAACCGATAATAAAGCTAAAAAATGCTGTTATTCTTCATTAGAAATAATTAAGCTAGGAATACAATATATCAAAAATAAAAATGTAAATGCTAATATAAATGGTAAAAAAAGAAAAAGAAAAACAACAATAAGACAGGTTTAAGCGTTTCTTCAACAGATGAAGATAGCGGAGAAATTGTTATAGAAACAGCAGTAATTGAGTTTTCTTGTCCAATGTGTAAAAAGATGTGAGAAATGAAAAATGAATTTGAAATACAAAAGAAACGAAATTGTAAATGTTCGTGTATTCCAACAAGTTTCAAAATAAGTAAAAATGATAAGAAAATGAATATTGATAAAACTAAAGACAGTATCAGCTTAGAAACAGATGTTCATAATGTAACTTTTAAATGGGGTAAAGATGCATCACTCTCGGATAATAATGAAAACGAAACGCAGGAAACTGTTAAACAAATGATGAAAAGTTAGTATTTAAAGAGTAGTTTTAACAAAATTTAAACATTTTGTTTTAAAAGTTTAGTTTTATAATATAGTATATATGAAAGGTGTGGATAAACTAATTTAGAAAATTGATCTTGCCATTATATTATTTGTTAGAAAATATGTTTATCAACATAAACCCCCACCCCTTAACATAAAATAAAAACTACTTAAAGAAAAATTGGATTTATATGTTAAGAGAAAAATGACACTACTTAAGTATGATAATTGCCCTTGTAAAAATAAAAACTGTAAGTCTGTTGTAGCACTAGCAAATGTTTTACCTGTTAACGTTTGTAATATTATTAAGGATTATACTAAAGCTGATTGTTTTAAATGTCGTTGTTTGAAATTAAAAGAAAAGGATTTTATGAAAGATAGAGATTTTCCAGAAGAAGGGTTGGAGAAAGCAGAATTACAATTATTCTGTTTTAGAAGTATGCTTAACAATGACATTACTCAACTGCATTTATAACATTATGATGACAAGCAGAATAGAAGAAACATTGACAACATATTTGATAAATTAGGAGTAAAAGAAAGGTTTAACAATAGGAAAATGTAGCATCAAGCAATGAAATCATACTGTAAAAATAACAGCCATGAAGTTAGTCTAATTGTACGAAAATGTATTAAAATTGAACAATTAACATTTATGAAAAATAATGATTTTAACTTTCCTAACCTAAACAGCTGGTGGTCAAATAGAAATAACAATTATTATATGACATATTCTTAGCGATTTAATTGAAATTTGCACAGACCAATTAATAAACGGATACGAGCATTATTGTTGAGAGTATGGTATGAGTTGTTATAGTGGTTATATCACTGGTGAGATTGAATAGGGAACAAACTAACTGTTGTTTATTCATATTATGTTATAATTATAATATGATTAAACATTGTTTTATAATCTAACAAGAAGGTTAAGACATTTAAATCGAACCTGAAACCCAGACCAGCCAGCCAGCAACCCCTACCCAAAACTACTTAAAGAGAAAAACCTTATTATATTAACAGAAAAATGAGTGATGGTAAAATGTCTGAGAATAATTTTATGGTTGAGAATTGGACTAGCTTGCCTGAGGGTTTAGTTTCAAACATCACTACTTACATAAATGGTTGTGAAGGGTGGCGAAGACTGAAACAACGTGATGCTTTAAGAGAATTACAGAGGAAATGGAAACCGTCTATTTACATTGAGCAAGTAGGAGAAAGTAATTATTATGTTGAGATTCGTAATAAATGTTTAAAAGGCAATAAAGCACTGTCATATGTGTTGAAACCACCAAAAGAATTATTAAGATTAATGAAGTATGATGATGAAATACATGTTGGAATAGAAGTTTGTGCAAGAATTATGTATAATAATAGTATTTGTAGAAGTCGTTATTATGCATCAAGCAAACAGAATAGGATAACAAGCAGAGCGTCATTACAATTTTATATTGGAAAAATAGTTGAAGAAATAAAACAGACTATGAAACGACACGAAATCATTACTATAGAACATATTACAATTGAAATTTAGAAAGAACAGAAACGTTGATTTCGTGGCTTATTCATACTATTTCGTTATATTATGATTAAACATTGTTTTATAATCTAAGAAGGCATTTAAATGAAACCTGAAACCCCCTAGCCAACAACTACTTAAAGAAACAGCAACATAATATATTAAGAGACAATGAGTGAGAATTGGATTAACTTACCTGTTGAGGTATTAAAAAATATAATTTCATACAAATTAGGGGGACCTAAGTATTTGAATATAAAACATAATCATATTAAGACATTAAAGAGAATACAACAGCGATATAGATTTAACAGAACTGAAACAAAAAGAAAGACAAGGCACTGTACTGTTATAGGTGGTGATGAGTTCAAGAGACATACTTAAGTACTACATTTCAAGAAATATACCTTTAAGCATTAAAAGCATCGAAGATATAGTTTTTAATGAAAATGAAAACTTAGATTGTTTGTTAGATGGCATTGTAGACGATGAAGGTTATGAAGTAACGTTAATAGTTGAGGAAAATTTATTTGTAAGATATCATCAAGACGGTGAATTTAACATTCGCTATTTATGTTTTCATAGTGATGAGGTTGTAGATAATGTAACCAAACATAATATAGAAGATGTACTGAGAGCGGCGCACCAAGAAATATTCAGTTGTATGGATGAAGACAGATATAGAATGAATTTTGAAGGAGTAAAAAACATAAGGTTTAAACTAATTATTGATGAACCTTTATAATTCGAAACTAAACCATAATTATATCATTTACAAACTTATATGATTTATATGTTATACTTATAGCAAACTTTTAACCCATAAACATTTCACCAAATGACAAACCAGAAGACCCGCCCAAAAGCCAACCCGTGAAACCACAGAAAGTCCTAACCTCTTTCAATCAATAAAACTAAAGGTTGAAATCAGGAACGAAACAGGGGACCAAATCATCAATTCGTTACCACATTCATATCGTCATTTCTTGGCCCCAGAAACAGCCTTCAAAAAACGAATAAGATAGAGCACGTGTTGAATTATGAAATACAAAGCAGAACAGGCAACCATCTACCCCCCACCCCCTAAGACAAGCCTGTTCTACATTTTTTCCCCCACCCCCAACACCCCCACCCCCACCCCCGCCCCCACCCCCGCCCCCACCAACCCACCCCACCCCACCCCACCCCACCCCACCACCCCCACCCCACCACCCTACCCCACCCCACCCCAACCCACCCCAACCCCCCCACCCCACCCCACCCCACCCCACCCCCACCCCAACCCCACCCCACCCCAACCCCACCCCAACCCAACCCCACCCCAACCCCACCCTTTTAAAGCCTTAGCCTTTTACTTTTAAAGGGTGGTTCACCTAACCAAGCTCTTCCTAACCTCCAAGGGCTTCCCTTTGAAGATTTCAGCGGGGCTCCCGAAGAAAATGGCGGGCTTTCTTTTGCTTTCTCCATAACCGAATGGCAGAAGAGGGTCTGTGGACCCCCAAAATGGATTGCGGGTTTGCTTGTGGCTTCCCTTTATACCACCCCAATTTCGCTTCCATGTGTTTTGTTCCACACCCAAATGGTTTCCATGGGGTCGACCGAATCCAGGGGACGGGCAAGCCTGACCATCGCACTGCGACGACACCTCAGGCGCACGACGCACCAGAAGCAACTGTTTGTCAAGATAAGGTGGCTTCCAGTGTGTATGTATATATATATATATCTTACATGTATAACTCGCCTCGCCTCACCTCACCTCACCTCGCCTCGCCTCGCCTCGCCTCCCCTCGCCTCGCCTGCCGCCGCCGCACCTGCGACAGCTCAAGCTCAAAATGCTTACCCGAAACAACATACATACAGATAAAAAATGATGCTGACTGCAAAAACGCAGGCCCCATCCCCCGCCCTCAAACCCGGCCGTGACTTTGACCACCGTGGCGGTGCGGCCTCGGACACCGACGCGAGACACCCCCTTCCCCCTGTTCTCGTTTTGCTTCACAGGTTGGCCTCCATGCGTTTTGGCTTAAGGCCCAATCTTGTAATGTTACACATCCTTCAATGATAGAGTCCTCTATTGTTTAATTTTTTTAGTCCCTCTATTGTGGAAAGTTGCTTCGGCCGCCGGAAAAAATCCGGGCAAAAAACCGGCCAAAACACATGGGCAACCAAATCCAAGGCAAACCTTAGGAATCCCTTTTTTGAAGTGGCCCCCAAACCATCAAATTGATGATAACTTCTTTACAAAAAAGTAAGGTCAATCAATCACACAAAGGGGGGTGCCCACAAGAGGCCCTGATCCTCTTTAATGTGACTGTTTTGGGGTCCTCTTTAGTGTCCAACTTGTTTGGGGGTTGCTGAAATTCCCACATTAAAGCCTTAGCCTTTTACTTTTAAAGGGTGGTTCACCTAACCAAGCTCTTCCTAACCTCCAAGGGCTTCCCTTTGAAGATTTCAGCGGGGCTCCCGAAGAAAATGGCGGGCTTTCTTTTGCTTTCTCCATAACCGAATGGCAGAAGAGGGTTCCACCAATTTTTTCATGGGTCTGTGGACCCCCAAAATGGATTGCGGGTTTGCTTGTGGCTTCCCTTTATACCACCCCAATTTCGCTTCCATATGTTTTGTTCCACACCCAAATGGTTTCCATGGGGTCGACCATGGGGTCGACCGAATGCAGGGGACGGGCAAGCCTGTCTTCGCAGGACGATCCTCAGGCGCAAGACGGAGAGCTGCAACTGTTTGTCAAGATAAGTGGCTTCCAGTGTGTATGTATATATATTATATCTTACATGTTCGCCTCGCCTCACCTCACCTCACCTCGCCTCGCCTCGCCTCGCCTCCCCTCCCCTCGCCTCGCCTGCCGCCGCCGCACCTGCGACAGCTCAAGCTCAAAATGCTTACCCGAAACAACATACATACAGATAAAAAATGATGCTGACTGCAAAAAACGCAGGCCCCATCCCCCGCCCTCAAACCCGGCCGTGACTTTGACCACCGTGGCGGTGCGGCCTCGGACACCGACGCGAGACACCCCCTTCCCCCTGTTCTTGCTTCACAGGTTGGCCTCCATGCGTTTTGGCTTAAGGCCCAATCTTGTAATGTTACACATCCTTGAATGATAGTGTCCTCTATTGTTTAAAGTTTTTTCGTAATTCAGGATCCTGTGACTGTTTTAGGGGCCCTCTATTGTGGAAAGTTGCTTCGGCCGCCGGAAAAAATCCGGGCAAAAAACCGGCCAAAACACATGGGCAACCAACTCCAAGGCAAACCTTAGGAATCCCTTTTTTGAAGTGGCCCCCAAACCATCAAATTGATGATAACTTCTTTACAAAAAAAGTAAGGTCAATCAATCACACAAAGGGGGGTGCCCACAAGAGGCCCTGATCCTCTTTAATGTGACTGTTTTGGGGTCCTCTTTAGTGTCCAACTTGTTTGGGGGTTGCTGAAATTCCCACATTAAAGCCTTAGCCTTTTACTTTTAAAGGGTGGTTCACCTAACCAAGCTCTTCCTAACCTCCAAGGGCTTCCCTTTGAAGATTTCAGCGGGGCTCCCGAAGAAAATGGCGGGCTTTCTTTTGCTTTCTCCATAACCGAATGGCAGAAGAGGGCTCCACCAATTTTTTCATGGGTCTGTGGACCCCCAAAATGGATTGCGGGTTTGCTTGTGGCTTCCCTTTATACCACCCCAATTTCGCTTCCATATGTTTTGTTCCACACCCAAATGGTTTCCATGGGGTCGACCGAATCCAGGGGACGGGCAAGCCTGACCATCGCACTGCGACGACACCTCAGGCGCACGACGCACCAGAAGCAACTGTTTGTCAAGATAAGGTGGCTTCCAGTGTGTATGTATATATATATATCTTACATGTATAACTCGCCTCGCCTCACCTCACCTCACCTCGCCTCGCCTCCCCTCGCCTCCCCTCGCCTCGCCTGCCGCCGCCGCACCTGCGACAGCTCAAGCTCAAAATGCTTACCCGAAACAACATACATACAGATAAAAAATGATGCTGACTGCAAAAACGCAGGCCCCATCCCCCGCCCTCAAACCCGGCCGTGACTTTGACCACCGTGGCGGTGCGGCCTCGGACACCGACGCGAGACACCCCCTTCCCCCTGTTCTCGTTTTGCTTCACAGGTTGGCCTCCATGCGTTTTGGCTTAAGGCCCAATCTTGTAATGTTACACATCCTTGAATGATAGTGTCCTCTATTGCTTATTTTTTTAATAATTCAGGATCCTGTGACTGTTTTAGGGGCCCTCTATTGTGGAAAGTTGTTTCGGCCGCCGGAAAAAATCCGGGCAAAAAACCGGCCAAAACACATGGGCAACCAAATCCAAGGCAAACCTTAGGAATCCCTTTGTTGAAGTGGCCCCCAAACCATCAAATTGATGATAACTTCTTTACAAAAAAAGTAAGGTCAATCAATCACACAAAGGGGGGTGCCCACAAGAGGCCCTGATCCTCTTTAATGTGACTGTTTTGGGGTCCTCTTTAGTGTCCAACTTGTTTGGGGGTTGCTGAAATTCCCACATTAAAGCCTTAGCCTTTTACTTTTGAAGGGTGGTTCACCTAACCAAGCCCTTCCCAGCTCAAAGCGTAAAGGCCTTAGATTTAGGAAATCCATTTTGCAAGTTGCCACCAAACCATCGAATCTATGATAACTTCTTTACAAAAAAAAGTAAGGTCGATCAATCACACAAAGGGGGGTGCCCACAAGAGGCCCTGATCCTCTTTAATGTGACTGTTTTGGGGTCCTCTTTAGTGTCCAACTTGTTTGGGGGTTGCTGAAATTCCCACATTAAAGCCTTAGCCTTTTACTTTTGAAGGGTGGTTCACCTAACCAAGCTCTTCCCAGCTCAAAGCGTAAAGGCCTTAGATTTAGGAAATCCATTTTGCAAGTTGCCACCAAACCATCGAATCTATGATAACTTCTTTACAAAAAATATAAGGTCAATCAATCACACAAAGGGGGGTGCCCACAAGAGGTCCTGATCCTCTTTAATGTGACTGTTTTGGGGTCCTCTTTATTGTCCAACTTGTTTTTGGGGTTGCTGAAAAAACGGGCTCAGCAATGCTAAATCAAGTGGAAACCCAAGGCTACCAATACTAAATCAAATTGAAACTCAGTTCCAAATCTCAAAAGGAAGTTCCAGCAATACTAAATCTAAGGGAAATTCGAGCCTACCAATACTACATCAAATTGAAACTCATCCAAGCCCCCAGGATTTTCCTAAAGAGGGAATTCACACAAGCATGCAGAGCTTTGCTCTGCATTATCAGCAATAATTTGTCTATGCTCTGTTTCTCTGCACAGCCGAAGGCTGTGTAGTCTTAATAAATTGAAGAAAGAAATGAAAAACACGCTGAGATGCTTGCATCTCAATGTTTAGCACGCTGAGCTAATCGATGCATGCATGTATGCATGCAATTCTCAAATATGCAACCCCACCCCACCCCACCCCACCCCAACCCCACCCCAACCCCACCCCCACCCCACCCGAACCCCACCCCCACCCCCACCCCACCCCCACCCCACCCCCACCCCCACCCCACCCCACCCCACCCCACCCCACCCCACCCCACCCCACCCCACCCCACCCCAACCCACCCCAACCCAACCCCCCCACCCCACCCCCCCCCACCCCCCCCCCCCCCCCCCCCCCCCCCCCAACCCCACCCCCCCACCCCACCCCCCCCCCCCCCCCCCCCCCCCCCCCCCCCCCCCCCCACCCCCACCCCCACCCCCCCCCCCCCCCCACCCCCACCCCACCCCCCCCCCCCCCCCCCCCCACCCCCCCCCCCCCCCACCCCCCCCCCCCCCCCCCCCCCCCACCCCCCCCCCCCCCACCCCCAAAAATAGTAAAAGGAGAATTCAAAGAATTATTCTTTCTACTATTTTTTCTCCAACAGCAACACAACAAACAGAAAACAAAATCCAGAACAACAAGCAAACAAAATAAATAATCACAACCAACAACAAAAATATTTAATCACAGCATGCAACATTAAATAATTCAAACAAGCATACCAACAAAACAGCAACACTCTAAATCATCAAAGACACTCAACTCAAAAACACACATCAACAAAAAACAAAGCAACATACCAACAAAAAATATCACAAGAGCATCAAACAAAACAAAAACAAACAGTCAAAGCACGAAAAAATTAAAGAAGCATGCCAAGTCTAAACAACGCACTTTGAAAGAGATAAGCAAATTAGGAAAATATAATAATTCAATCTTTACAAACGATAAATATATTACAATTATAACATATAATAGTTTACATGTGATAATCATAGTATGGTTTTAATCAAAGTCACTAGTATTTAAATATTCCTTTGTAATCTTTGGTATTTGTTTAAAGTTCTGTTTATTATTTTTAAATGGATATTTTCTATCAGCAAAATCATAAATGCAAAATCCTATGCTCCAGTTTCCTAAAACACTTTTAATATCATTTATCACATCACCATACATTAATTTACCTATTATATTGTTCTTCTGTTCATCCTGAATATAATCACATATTTTATCAATTATGATTTTCAATTCTTGGTTTCTTTGTTTTATGTAGTTTAAAAATGTTTCCTTGCAATCATTTTCAATTTTATTATTTGATAAATCATACTCATCAATAAATTTAAATATCATTTTATTATTAAATTCTTCAATTGGTCTTGTTGTTCCAGTTTTGCCACCATAACTAACTTCATATGATTGTTCGTAGTAATATTTAATATCATTATAAAATTTTAAAATATATGTTGCGTTATCTTGCAGTATATATTTTTTCACTTTTTGATATGTAGGAAATGTATTTAACTTTATAAAACAATATGTTCTTAATGATGAGTCATTATTTAGAAATGTATTTTCTTCAAATTTCAATTTGTATTTATCATAAATACATTGTCTCAATGTTGAATGTAAATTACTTTTATGTAAAACTTGCTTTGCATTTCTTAATAAAAAACATTTCTCGCATTCAACATAATTAAAATCACAAATGTTTTTAACAATCGGAATAGGTAAATTTAACTTAGTTAGTCTAGTTTTTTCATTTATTAGTTTACATTTACAACTACTGATAATGTCATTAACTTTTATTTTATTCAAAAAGTCATTAATAATTTCTTCTTGCTCTTTTTTAGTAAATTCAACCATTTCTATATAATATATTAAGTCAATATTTCTTTAAGTCGTTTTCAAAGAATTTATCTTATAATGGCCGTAAGCAAGTGAGTTTATACTATCTATCCAATATTTTTTGTTTTCATAACTACTAAGAGCAATTTTTTTAGTTGTTATACTAAAAATTCTGTGGTTTTTACTTCTAATACTATTAAATGACTTATGTATAACCTCATTAGTTTTTAAAACCGTCTCAAACTCTTCATATTTCATTTGACGTCTTACTGTGCCTTTTGCTATTCCCTTACATTTCTTATATTTTTTATCATCACCATAAACTGAGTAAGCATAGCATTTAGGACGAAGAGCTATAAACCCTGTTATTATTTTACTTTTTAATTCATCCTTAAATTTACCTAATACTTTCTTGTTATTATCATCATAACATTTATGTTCCTTAGGATAATCTGAAAAATCTAATTCTTTTTTAATTGTATTAAGGTCTTCATAAATGTCATTGGTTTTAGTATGAAATACAAAACTATCAGTATCAGTATATACCATTTTAATATTATCTCCATATTTAGGCTTCATAACGTCATAATAAAATTTATACATGTGTTGCTTACTCAAATCTAAAATACTCATCCCAATAAATATAGGTTTGTCTAGTTTCAACTTTGTTTTTTGCTTTTCAACTCCAACCAAATTTTCATTAATGATATGACTATGTTTGAAGTTAGGATTACTTACACACTTCATATATCTAGTTTCATCACTACAACCTCAAAATCTAAATGTTTCCTTTTATCCTCCATTGTTTTTCCAAATATGGCATTGTTCATCAATTTGTAAACATCTTTCTCAAAATCATTTCTAGCATTCTTCCTCTTCTCAGTGTTAAACTCAATGTAAGGTTTTAAAACTTCTTTTTGTTCAAATTTAATTGCTCTATGAATTTTCTTAAGTTTTAACCCTTGCTTCAAATAAAATTGTAAGGTTCTTATATGGATTACATATTTTTCTTTATCATTTAAGTTCAATATTAATTTATTTGTTTTCTCATCCGTAGGTTTTTTATGATTTAAAAATTCATAAATTTCAATTTGTTTATCTGACAGCATGTTGGCTTTAACATTCATAACCTCAGGTGCCATTGGATAGTCATTGTGTAAATCGTGTAATTCTTTAGGATATTCTAAATCCACTTCTAAAATATATCCAATATTATTATTTTTGTAATTAATAATGTCTTCTTCTTTTAATGTATCATCCCATTTTAGATTTTTATATGGCAGTTTTTGTATCATGCTTAACCCGTACAAATTATTAGCATCAAAATAGTTAATATAACTACTTTCTTTATTTTTATCATATTCTTCTCCCATGTATTTATTATTTGCTTCAACTTTTTTAGTAGAAACCATACACATCCCGCCTCTAAGTCCCGCTTCTATCATTTCATACATTTCTTGGTCATATATTAAATCAATCTCTACACCAGTCATTTTAAGCATAGCATCAAAAGCAAAGTTAGGCAATGTATAATAATAAGCAGGGTCCAATCCATAATATTTCATACATACATCTCTAAAATTTTCGAAAATGTCAGTCAATAATAATACATCAGTTTTCAAATATAAATCATGGTATTCACCCATATTCTTAATGTCAAAATGCTTCCATATAATTTTTGCTCTTTCATAGTCGTTAACACTTATACCTTCTTCACTCAACTGACTATAAAAATCATCCTTACTCGGTAATTGCTCATCATCAAATTTATCAAATGAATTCATGTAGTCATAAGGATAAACACCTTTATCAGTTAATAAATCTAGACATTTCTCACTCTTAATCAAATCATTTTTACTACTAAACCTAAAATTATCTTTCCAGTCTTCACGCAATAACCATTTACTTTTATCTTCTTCATCTGTATTATCATACTTACTCATTGAAACTAACTTATCTAATGAAGCAGTTAA
The DNA here is from genome assembly GCA_963377175.1 of Effrenium voratum. Lineage (NCBI taxonomy): Eukaryota > Dinophyceae > Suessiales > Symbiodiniaceae > Effrenium > Effrenium voratum. The sequence goes on along the minus strand of CAUJNA010003697.1, from coordinate 202,695 downwards.
AAACCCAAAAGTGTCTTTAACACTCAAACTTTCAAAACTGATATTAATAAATTTTTCACTGTTCTGAGCGATGACACCTATTTTATTGTTGTTACTTAATTTATCCGCATTTTGAATAATTAAATGGCCATCATAATTTTTCATGTTATGGAAGAATACAGGAATTTTAAAATATCTATTACAAAAATTAAGATTGCAAACATTATGAGCACAACCTCTATACTTACCTGTAAAATGACAATGGTCTCTAACTTTTCTATATTTCTCTGCTTCCTTGGCATTCTTATAGTTCATTCTAAACTTATCCCCACAAATAAAGCAGTTTTTAGCATTTTTAAAATCTTCTTTGTCTTCGTCGGTCATATCTATTTTTTCGTTTTCTCCCATCTTCTCCTTTACTTCTGCCCTAATCTCATTAAGTTTTTGACAAAACACATCAACAGCATCTTTACCACGATACATAAATTCATAATTTGTATTATCAACAGCATTAACCATATTAAGCATAAAACCACATGGCTTATGCTCTTGATAAGAAAAAGTGTTTTTATCTTCATCTTCATCAGGCTTTTTCAGTTCCTCTGTCAAACATTCAAAATCAGCATATACAACAAAAGGACACCTTAACTTTTTGAAGTGATGCTTAAAACTAACTTTCTCATAAGGCTTAGGCATTACTATTTGTTGTCCTTCAACTTCCATGCATCCACTATCATAATGTTTATTTAATAATTCTTCATTTCTAAATCCATGATTACAATATTTACAAAAATAGGACTTACCATTATGATTACTTTTTTGATTATTAATAAGTCTGCTCAAACTTTTTATATACACATAATGACTGCAATCCTCATCATCAACTCTTAATAAATCAACATGAAAAGAAGCATCTTTATTTTTCAATTTTCTACTAATAACAATTTGTTCATTATCATCAATTTCATAAACATTAATGGATATTGATTTATTATTTTCTTCAAATATATCTATATCATTATTATTAGCAGGAAAACTCACACCATCAAAAATCAAATCACTTTCTATCTTCTTGTAATGAAACATCTTTTCAGGGTGTGCTTTATCACAAATTTTACAATATCCACACTCAATAGAATATTTAAAACACTTGTCATCTTGATTTTTAATATTGATACATGCCTTTTTCTTTTTAATCCATTCTGGAAGTTCAATATATTTGCCAGCTCTAGTCGGATTATATTTATTATACATGATATGAATATTATTAATATTGCTAATTATTAATCCTGACTGATACAAAGCCATATCTAAAATTCTTGTTTCAACATCAGGTCTCATTCTTTTCAAAGCATTCCTTAAATCCTCTTCATTTACAATAGTGTACGACCTTGTCCTAACTGTTACGTTTCTCTCCTCATCAAATAAGTTCATAACTTTCATATTTATTGTAGCATTAAGTTTCATTCCTCTATTCTCTTTCAAGTATTCATTAAGTTTGTCAAATTGATAATTAAAATAAGTCAATCCGTTCAACTCTTTTAAATGAATGTTTGAAATTGTGTAGGCGTTGGCATATGCTCTAAAGGCGCTTCTTTCTTCTGTTATTACTGCTTTTTTCTTAATAGCATGTTTTAAAACCGTTCTTGCTCCTACTCTTTCTCTGATTTGATTTGCTTTGTAGTCATTAGTTTTCTTTACTGCTTCAAGTCTCTTACTCAATCTATTGCTTATTGGTTTTTCTGGATTATATCTATACTGGTTGTTTCCTATAATTATGGTTTTAAGTTTTTTACCTTTATTATTTAATTTGTATTCTCCTAAATTTTCTTTAAGAAGATACTTAACTATTTTAGTGTTTTCATCTGGCGGTAAATCTCTATTCATATTATTATCTATATAATTTAATTAGGTTTTTTCTCTTTAAGTCTTTTTAAAGTCAAAAATTCTAAGAACTAAATAACTAATTATCAGTCTAAATTATTATTTTTAATTTTCAATTTTCAATTAGTAATAATTCATGGCGCAAATAATGCTTTTTCAATCCTTCCAAGACATAGTATGTTTGTAATGTTATATCTTTTTCTATCTTTTCTATTTTGTATTTCCTTTCTGTCCACTTTGAGTTGGTTTCTTTCCTCGATGTATAATTACCTTTTCCTTTTTGGTATATTTTCACTGTGTCTGAAACTGATAATTTAGGGTATTTTCTCATATGCTTTTGCTTCAGTGTAAGGTTTGCTTTTACATTTGCTCTGTTGTCATCATCATGAGCTTCATTTGGTTTCATTCCAGTTGATGAGTGAATAGCGCTATTATATTTCTTTAATGTAGGTTTCAACATATCAGTCCATCTACCTTTAGTAAAGTGTATTCTGTCTCCTATTCCTTTTTTCATGGTTCTGATAAAGCGTTCAACAATATTAGCATGCGTTAGTGTTGTTTTATGTATTATACCTAAATCATCTAAATATTTCTTTACTTCTGCTTTAAATGCTCCATCATCATCAGAAAAGATTTCCACAGGCTCACCCATAACTTTAAATGCTTCTTTCAAACCTTTCAAAACGTTTGGACTGTCTCTTTGAAACATTGGATGCACAAAACCTAATTTACTGAAAGCATCTATTACAATCAATGCATAGCGTTCTTCATCTTCTTTCTTAAATATTTTCATATCCATAATATCTATTTGAAATTCTGCTCTGGCATATGGCACTAAGAAACTGTTATAATTCTGATACGGCTTTATTTGCTTGTTAGGTTGCTTCTTCAACCACTTTGCCACTTCTTCTAATGTTACACTTGCTCCTTTCTCTTTTGCTTGATTGTATAAGCTTTGTTTAGAACCATAACCTGTTTCTAAATCATAGTAGATATTGCTCATTATCTCCTCATTACTTAGTTTACTCATATATTGAAATTGGATTATATTAATTAAAATTAAATTAATATTATCCAATTAGACTTTACTTTTAATACTCTGGCACTTTCTACTTTTTTCATGTCTTGATTTGTTAGAACTGTTGGCCATTGATTTTCCACAAATATTACATGTATAAGGTTTATTAAGTTTTTCTTGAAAGTATTTTTTATGATAATCCTTTTGATATTGTTTCTCTTTATTTTCTTTTGTTTCTTCGCTATCAGTAGGACTTGGCAACACATCAGCATCTGAACTTTTATAATGTCTTTCAATGTCATCAACAAAACTACTATTCATAAATAACATATTCATAAAGTCATTATAATCATCTTCATCATGTATTCCTCCTAACAATCTATCGCTTCCATCATCTGAGTGTCTGCTATAGAATGGCATTTATCTTATAGAATAAAGTCGCTATTTCTTTAAGGCATTTTTTACAAATTCTGGTATTTTAATTTTTATTTTATTTTTTATTATTTTTTTATTTTATTATTATTATTTTATTTTTGTTATCATTATTTTATATTTTTTTCTTTATTCTTATCTTTATCCTTATCTTCATTTTCACTTTCAGCATCAGTAGGAATAGGTATTTCTGTTGGTGGTGCTATTTCATAATTAGAATTTTCTTCTGATGATGATGAATTAACAGTATGCGTTGAAGAACTATTAACAGTGATAGGTAATGATGAACTTTGTTCATCATCAGCTATTGAGCTCAGCTCAACAGGTGGAGAACTATTAACGCTAACAGGCGGGGAAGTGTTTAACTCAACTTCCTCACTAACATTTGTATTCAACCAATTCATTATAGCAGTTGCTATATCGTATGATGTTACTAATGAATTCATTGTCAGATTAACTAATAACTCTGAACCTTGAATTGTAGTAAACGTAGTGTGATATGTTAAATGTGCTACTATTTGTCCTATACTAAAACCTGACCTCATCATAAATTCTATAATCCTCATCAACATAAATAATTTCTTTCTATATTTATAAATGTCATCATCTTTTTTGTCATCATCATCATCATCGTCATCATCATATAAATCAGGGTCATATGTAAATGCTAATGCTTCTGCTTCAGCCTTGGTTATCAGTTTGCTTTTGAAACTCTTTGAAGAACCGCCTAATATTTTTGTCATATCATCAAAATTATAAGTTTGTGTCGCTTTATCATTTGGTAGGTCTGTTTGTGTTGCCTTGTTTTCTTTGTTAAGCGTTTGTGTTGCCTTGTCCATCATCATAACTTGAGCGTTCATATATCTTTCTTTATTTTTATAATTCATTAAATCCATTTTATCAAAATCAAAATTATTCAATAACATATATTTTTTGTATTTCTTCAATATGACTGTTGTTTTCATTTTGCTTGTGATTGCTTGTTTAAGCATTTCATCATATGTAGGGCGTTTCCTTAACTCTTGCTTGTGGTTGTTAATTATTTTATATCATTATTGATAAATTATGTAAAATTACCTATTTTTCCTTTGTTGCCTTGCCTTTTCCCTTCATATCTTTCCAATCATTCATTCTTTTTCTTAACAATTCATCGTTTACTTCTGTTGTCCATTTTCCGCTGTTTATAAGTTTCTCCACCAGTCCAACTAAATAAGTTCTACCAGTTTCCTTTTTACCTTTCCCCTTTTTCTTTGTGTTTGAATATTGTTGTTCCTGTTCTTCAGTAAGTCCTGCTCCTCTTAAATATAATTGAAATAATATGTCTTCTTCTTTTACTGTGCTTCCCTTCCAATGGTTTATATCAGTTGAATAGTCAATAGTTTCCTTATGTGTTCTTGTTTGTCTTGCTGGTAATGTGGATGAACTGCCAGCGGTTTCCATTTTTTGCTCTATTCTTTTTTCTGCTTCTTTTATTTCTATTGGTTCAGGACTGTCTTTATCTTCATCAATAAATCGCTTAAGTTTCAATCTTACTCTTGCTTTTTGTAAATTTGAAACTCTTTTTGGTTCAGGACTGTCTTTATCTTCATCAATAAATCGTTTCAATTGCAATCTTGCTCTTGCTTTTTGTAAATTTGAAACTCTTTTTGGTTGTAAATCTTCCAATGGCGGTAAATCATCACTTGACTTTGCGGTTGCTACTGACTGCCAGTCATCTTCATCTAATTGTTTTGCTCGTTGTGCTCGTTGGTGTAGGTCTGCTATTTGTTCACTACTAAGTCTTTTCGAAATTTGACTGATTTGTCGTTCGTGTTGTTCCTCTGCATCATCCATTGTGGCACTTAGTGTTTGTATTGAACCGTCTCTTAAATCATCCATTTCATCATCCTTCGATATATCAAAATATTTTGCTTGATTTTCTCCATCTACCATTTTTTTAAAGTGTTGCTGTCTCAAATCTACTGTATTATTATCATACACTGTTCCTAATGGACTATCACGAAAATAATAAGCGTTTCTGTCTATTACATCTCTTATATTCTTATTTTTAAATTCTTCCTTTGTAATTTCCTTTATCAGTTCATTATAAGACGGTCTTAATCTCAATTGTGATTTTAATGTTTTCATCTGTGCATTGTCTAATCTCATTAGTATATTAAATTAATTAGATTATATTTATTAATCTAATTAATTAATTTAATTATTTTTTTCAAAATCAAAATCTTGTCTTAATTGATTGATTATTCCTTTCTTCTTCTTAATCATTTCTGAATAGGATTTACCTGTTTCACTTGATGGGTGATGTCTCAATTTTTCACTTTCCAACCTTTGGATTTCATTAAAATAAGCCTGTGCTTCTTCTTGATATCTTCTTTTATTTTGAAATACAGCATAATCTTTTTTAGCGCTATGACGTTCTAATTGTTCTTGTAATTCTTTCAAATATGTGTAATTAGGTTGGTGTGCCTTGTTGTCTCCTTCATAATAGTAATGTTGAGTTGATTTATATTTATTCTTCTTTTTTGGTTTGTTTGTTTCAAAAACTGCTTTTCTATCAATAACATCACTGATATTCGGTTTGTCTTTATTTTGTGGTTCTGTTATTCTATTTACAACGTTGTCATAAATTTCTCTACGACGCATAAGCAATTGTTTTTTATCAATAATCATTATATAATAATAATTAGATTAAATAATTTTACTTGCTAAATTATTAATTTTCTGTTTATTTTTATTATCTCGCTCTACCTTCATATTAATATATCTATCTTTTGCAGTTTCAAACACTTTGTTAGCTGTTGTTTCTAAATGTTTTTTCAATCGTTCTTCAACGCGTCTTTCTATTTCTTTTTCATCAACTTTTGGTAAATTATCCTTCACTCTATTACAGACATCATCTTTAAACTCTTCTGCTTGTTGTGGATGCATAATTTTTCTTCGAACAACTTTGTTAGGGTCTGGTTCTTTTTTAACTGGTATTCCATTACAGTTATGACGATATCTGAAAGTGTATTTTGTTAAATATTTTTTACATTTTGGACATTCCACTTTTTCAGTTGAGTATGTTTTAGATTTTAATTCTTGCTTTGGTGGTTCGTCTATATTATTATCTGGTGTATTGTCTTTATTATTTTCTTCATTTATAATATTATTAGTTTCTACTTCTTTACTTTCTTCATTAATAATAGGTTCTTCTTTACTGTCTTCTACTTCTTTAGGTGCTTCATTATTTTCACTGCCTACATCTACTATTTCAATATTTTTAACCATATAATTAGTATATAATAAATATTTATATTAAAATATTTTAATATAATTAGTATATAATAAATAATTATATTAAAATATTTATTATATGCTTTTCAACTCTCAACAAAGGTAAGGGAGAAGGACGAATCTGCCCCATGTAAATCTACAGTTTTACCAAAACTATCAACATATTTAAAATGTAAGCGTCTTAAATGTCTCATTGAAACATCATTAGCGTCATTCATTAAAATCTCATTATCATAGATTACATTTCCAAATCCAGCGGTAATAGGAATTTTCTTTAGTACACGAGCAACTCCATAAGGTGCTAATTGATTTCCATTAGTTAAACTATCACTGGTTAAGTAAATATTTTTCATTGGTAATAAATTAACAAAACCACTAACGAAAGGGTCAGGTGCAAAATTGATTTTTTCAACAGTGTTAGACAAAACATTGTTAATAGACATTGTGTGGCTTCTGTCATAATCAACACTAAAACTGTAGTTAGTTTGCAATTCTTTATCTGTATGAATTATGAAAAAGTAAGAAACATAATTAACAGTTATAGTTATAGTATTTGTTTTTAATGAATAACTACAACTAAAAAAGTCACTATTTCCATCAGTTCCATTAGTAGCAGTATTCAATTTATTTTGTAATTCAGTTGCTAATTCACTGCCTACATAACTACCTTTATCTGGTGCTACAATAAAATAATATACTGGCGCTCCTGTTAATATTCCTCCTAATGTTAAATATAATCTATTATTTACATTTTCTGCAATAGGATAAATAGTATTAGGTAGTGATAATTCGTGGACGTATAGTTTTGTCTTTGCTCCTGTTTCTTGTGTTTCTGGTAAATCTATAACAAAGTCAGAAGTGCTTAAACTTTCATTTAGATTTCTATGTCGTGTATCAATATATATTTTACGAAAGTTCATTATATTTATATTAATTAATTAGATAAAAAATATCAATAATTAATATAATGAAGTACAAATATTATTTAAAAGAAGGTAATTTAAAATCATACAATCCACTACATCAAGGTCATAGTGAAATGTATAGAAAAATAATTAATGAAATTCAACAAGAAAAATCATTATTCAAACCTAAATATAATAATAATTTATCTGACACAGAAGGATTAAACAAAGCATATACAAATGGTAAAGGTTATTATTTAGATAATAATAAACTATATGTTGCTGGAACATTTGGTAAGTCTAATATTATATCAAATATTAATGATATTTTAAGTGATATTACAATTCCATTTGGTTTAAGTTCATTCAGTGAAAGGTATAGAGATATTAGCGATATACTTGATGAAAACCATAATATTAGTGAAGTTATTTCACATTCATTGGGTAGTAGTGCGAGTGCAAAATATTTAAAAGAAAATCCTGATAGAAATATTAGATTAACTACTTACGGTGCTCCTTTTATTTCAATGTCAAACAAAAACAATGACAACTACACAAGCCTAAGAAATTTTGGTGATATAGTCAGTATTTTAGATAGAGGCAGTATAACATCAAATAGAGGAGGTTTTAACCCATTAACAAATCATCAACACTCATTATATGGTGATACTGGCAAGGACGTATCAAGAAGCATTGAACCTGTAAAGGAAATTTTGTAGTCTTATATATAATGCCTAATAATGATATAAAAAATACTATAAATCCTAAAAAGAAAGTCAGTTATGATGACATTAAAAAGATTGTAGAGGATGAACGCGAAGCCTTCGCGTTGCTACGCGAACCTAATTATAAGGTTGAAAACAATAATATTAAAAATAAATCTAAAAAACTATTAAATAAAAAATCTAAAAAAGAAGTTATAGATTATTCACACTTTAAAATAAATTAATTTAATAATAGAATAATATAATATTTTTCTATTATTAAATATATAAGTTATGGAAACATTAGATATTGAAGATGTCCTTGTAGAGAAGAATTTAAGATTTAAATTAAAAGATGGCGGTTCATATGTCCGTTCAAAAGAAAGTAAAAACTTTTATCCTTCATCGGTTTCTACCTATACCGCTGATACCAACTCTGTAATTAGATTTAACATTACTGGACCACCTAATCAATGGTTGTCCTTACCTTCACTATTATTAGGATTTACTCTAAACAACACTGATAATTCAGCAAGTAATGAACTCAGACCAATTGATACAGCCGGTTTCTTTGATAGGGTGCGTGTGTTAATGGGTGATGTCATTGTATGTGATTTAAATTCTCTTTCTCGTGCAAGTGCTATGAAAGATGTATTAAAATCATCAGAAGAAAAAAGAATTGATGAAGCATTAGGTTTTGGAAATACTCTTCTTAATCACGATGGACGGTTTTTAACTTGTGATGCGTCAGCAACTTCTACTACTCAAGCAGTCGTTAGAAATGTTACCAATAACAATTTTAGAGGAATTAAAGGGGGTAAAGGTGCTAATGTCTATTTCGATTTAAACTTAAAATGCTTTAAGACTTGTGAAAACTGGATACCTTTATCTTATTGTCCAATAACAGTTGAATTATATTTAACAAGTGATGTATTAAAACCAATTGTTACTAGAACAGGACTTTTTACTGCTTCAAATACGAGTATCACATGGTCAGTTACAAAACCTTTATTCAAAGGAAATGTATATACGATCGACGATAGTTTATATGCAGAATACGCAAAAATTTTAGAAACTGGCTCTCTTCCAATTACATTTGAAACTGAAACCATGCAAGAACAAACAGCATCTGCTGAAACTGAAGTATTTACTACAATTGTCCGTAATGTATCTAAATTAAATAAATTGTTTATTTCTTTTTCAAACCCATCTGCAAAAACTTATGTTGGAGGTTATGGAGAGTTGTTGAAAGAATATAACCGTATGTATCATCCATTAGGGAATATAACAAATGGTGTAGGTATTTATGACCCAGAATATGATTTATCCGCTTCTTTAGTAATCGGTAATCAAGTCATACCCAGTCAAGAAATTCAAGGTGTTCGTGAAGCGTACGCCCATCTTATGCATTGTTCTGATAAACCAATTTTAGTTAGAGCAGAAGATTACAGGTCTCACGCTTTTATGTATGGTTTTAATTTACAAAAATTAGAAAGTGCAAATTATACTGGTATGAACCTTAAAAATAACTCAAATATGGTAATAAAAATAAAGGCGTTGGATGGTTCAACATTATATAGTGAAAAGAAAATGGCCGAGAGAATGTATATGCTCTTGGTTCATGAGTGCATTCTTGAAATCCGTTCAAATTCTGTAACATTTTATGATTAAATAAAAAATATGATATTATTAATTTTCTAATTAATAATATAATATTATGAGCAAAAACTTAATGAATATCTTTGATATTACAGCAAATAGAATTAGGCAAGTAAAAGATGGAGCAGTCAATGATATAGAAGACCTTTACGCGAGTAAATCTGACATTCAAACAGTATTAGATAGTAAAGCAGACCAAGCAGATACTTACACAAAGGAACAGATAAACGCTAATTTTTATGATATAACTGAAACATATGACAAAACAGAAATTAATGTATTATCAAATAATATTAGTTCAAATTCTTTTTTAATAGGTAATCTGACAATAACTTCAAATACAAATTTTAATAATATTTCATTAAATACAAGTTTAATAAATAATTTAAATTCTACTATGACAACTAATTTTAATAATATTTCTTCAAATACTAATTTAATTAATACAAATTTTAATAATATTTCATTAAATACAAGTTTAATAAATAATTTGAATTCTACTATGACAACTAATTTTAATAATATTTCATCAAATACTAATTTAATTAATACAAATTTTAATAATATTTCATCAAATACAAATTTAATAAATAATTTAAATTCTACTGTATCAACTAATTTTAATAATATTTCATCAAATTCTCATTTAATATCTCAATTACAAACAGGTTCATTTGATAGTAATTTATATTACAATAAAATAACAACTAATAATTTATTAACAGATAAATTAAATACATCAGTATTAAATAATACATTAATTCATAATATAACAACTACTTCAATTTTCAAAATAGCAAATTTTGGAAATTATAATAATTTCTTTGAAATGTATAATAATTATTTCGATAGTTATGTTTATGGAAACTTAAGTGGAGCAACTATGTTTTTAAATCAAAGAGGTTTTGGAAATGTAGAAATTAATAATTCTTCAACTTTTCAAAATGATAAAATATTATTAAATCATAATACTACAATATTATCTAATTTACAAGTATCTGGTTTATTTTCGTGTTCGTCTATTTTAGATATAGCAGGTTCTGATGCTAGATATGTTTTACAATCAGATGGATTAAGTGGATTAATAACAGGAAATACAAATACAATTAATTCAATAATTACTACTAATAATTCACAGGATACATCATTAGGGCAAAAGTTAGATAAGATAGATACTAACGCTCAATCAGTAGCAGGTGCTATTAATTTTAGTGATAATACAACTTTACATAGTAATTTAAATATGTTGACTACTGGTTCTATAATATGTAATAAGTTTAGTACTACATCGTCGCCTAATGTTGGATTGCAAATGACTTTTCAAATGTTTAATAGAGAGTTCAATATTAATAGAGATGGCAGAATGTGGATGAGTAGCGCAGGAGGTCAATGGGAAACACAGATAGGAGATGCTAATGTTGGAAGAGTGTGGGTAAAAGATAGATTTGGTTTAGGTGCTGTTGGAGTTAATGGTTATGTTTTAAATTGTGCTGGACAAGCAAGATTTACTGATGCAGTTCAATTTATGGGAACTGACAAAGCAATAAGTTTTAACAATGGTTCATATTTGAATTTTAATAATAATGGTTCAATACGAAGATATATGCCCAGTTCTATTGAAGGCTTATATATGTCTCATGATGATTTTGTAGCCATTAGTGTTGGCGATGTTAGTAATGCTTCTAATCAATATATGATGTGTGATGGATTAGTTAATAAAACTATTTTTAGTAAACCTGTTGATGTGTTAGGTAATATTTATACAAATGCTTCTGTTAATTGTGATAATGTTAATATTGATACTGATGGAAAATTAATAATTGATACAAACTGTGAATTATATAGATATGTTAGTGCTTTTTCATCTTTTGATATGAGGAATACTGATGCTAATTCTTCAATCAGATTTATTTGTGGAGACCCTGCTACTCAGTCTAACATAGTCGGGGCAGTTAATATTTCTACTGGATGGACTTTTAACACTGATACTGTTGATGTTATGGGCAATTTATTTGCTGATGATGTTTATGTTAAAACTAATGGAGCATTAAGAAGCAATCATATAGCACCTAATGGAGGAACATTAGTGACCGTTGACACTAATATGGCAATACAAAATGCATATTTAGCAACTAATACCATTCAATCATTCGATTTAACAACGGTTTCATTTTTAAATAATATTTCAATGACAACAGGAACAGATATTAAAATGGGAACATCGGAAATATCAACTTATTATGATGGAACTAGTTTATCTACAATTGATGTAATATTCAGAACATCAAATACTGCATTTAGAGTGGCAGATAGTTCAACTACACCTTCCGTTTTATTATCTATTGATAAGACATTTGGAACAACAGTAAACACTGAGAGTTTTACAAATAATGCTCCATCAACTTTTAATGAAAATGTAACAGTTGCAGGAACAAAAAAATTATTATGTAATTTAATTGAGCCAGCAACAGGAACTAATATAGATTTAACAGCAACGACGGTAACCGTTAATGGAACGTTTGTTGATTCATCTGACTCAAGATTAAAATATGATATAGATAATGTTAAATCTAATTGTATGAATATTATTAAAAAATTTAAACCGAAGAAGTTTAAAAGACACGATAGAAATGATGGCGGTAAAACTCATATAGGATATATAGCAGACGAAGTCTTAAAAGCAATCCCGAAAGAATTTGAAAATATTGTGAGTAAAGACAGAGAGTATTTAGGATTGAATTATTTAGTTTTACCCGTGTTAGTTCATAAAGCAGTATTAGAATTAAATGATAAAGTAGATAAACTTGAAAAAGAAATTAAGGAATTTAAAAAAGAAAAAAATAAATAATTTAAATATATAAATATATAAATATATAAATAATTAAATAAATAATTAATATATCTTATATATATATATGGACATTGACAGAAAAGTTAAAATAGAAGTATTATTTAAAAATGATAGTATGAGAGAAAAAACTTGTTATTGTGGTTGTAAAATTACTAAGCTAAATAAAGATGATTTTACATTAGATAAATGTAACAATAAAGAATGTAATTTTAGTCATTCTAAATTTGATGAAAAAATTAAAGAATTAAAAAGACAAAGAAGAGAAGAGGAATTTGACAGACGAGTGGTGAAGTGTGATAAAATATGTGCTCCTTTTACACTGTTGTTTTGTTGGCCTATTCTAATTCCCTTGCATATTTATTATTGTATTGTATACCTTTGAATATTTATTATTGTATTATATTATAATCTAAATAATAATATATAATGGGTAATTCAAATAGTAATGTTGAAACTTCATCTATTGATAAAATTAATGATATTGATATAGAAAAATTAGATTTAAGTAATATTGATAAATTACAGTTGAAAGCAATTAAGCAAGTGAGTGAACGATTAGAAAAACTAGAGGCAACTAAATGTGACAAATTAATATATAAATTACCTGCTCTCAATCTCTGTTCATATTCATTATTTTAAATTAATAATATTACAAAAAATATATTAATATTATTAATTTAAAAATATTTATAAAAGTCATCATTGATGACTTTAATAGTTATTTTTTTTACTTGTAATGAAATAAAATTAACCATAGTATCATTATACACTAATTCGATTTCATGAAGATATTTATTAAGATAATAATAAATATCAAATAAATTATTTGATGTTATAGTACGAAAACGATCTTGATTCAAACATTTAGATGATGTAGATGTAATAATTAACCCATATTCAATTAATAAATTTAATGGTTTATATATTTTATGTAGTTTATCTAACTCACTTAAATTAAAAATATATGATATTCCATTATTAATATTGATATTATCAATTTCAAAACACTCTATGTTATTTAATGTGTAAGACTTATAAACTGGTTTATATTTATTAATATAATTTTTAACAATATTACTATTTTTTATTTTTAATAATTTAACATCACCTAAACTATAAGATAATACTATGTTTTTAATTTCTATTGGTAAATCATAAAATATCATATAATATTAATATATATTTAATTATTTAATATTATTAATTATTTAATTAGTAATTTTCAAATATTGAGAAAAATTTTTCATAAACATTTTATCTGGATTCTTTTCTAAAAGGTTAATATATAAAAAACTATGTGGTTCATCAGTGGCAGTCTCATATATTTTATAAATTAGTTTCTTGCTTTCATGTAAATTATCGCTTCTAACAATTGCTGATAATTCGTCTTGCAATATTTCTATCTCTTTAAAATTTCTAACTTTATAATAAAACAAATGACTTATATTTACTCTAATAATTGGTGGCACGGTTGATGATTTTTGAAGACTTACAAGTGTTGATATTCCACTATGACGACCTCTACAAAATAAAGAATTTAACAATTTGTTATTTCTTGTTATTGCTGGATTATCAGATACATCATCCAAAATTACCAAAATATTAAATAATTTCTTCGTTCCTTGTTTTTTCTGATATTCAATTATTTTATTTTGAGTTTCTATAACTCTTTCTAAATCTTCAACATTGAACTCATCCCACCAACACGGTTCTTTATCATTATCTACTTTCAAACCTTCTTTAATGTATTTTTTAACAGGCAACCAAATACTATCTAAATTTACAGATGGAGACCAGATAAAAATTCTTTCAAATGCTCCTCTATAAATATCAAGTATCATTGATACAAGTAAAGTTGATTTTCCACTTCCAGATGGACCGACGATCATAGCTCTCATAGGCAATTTAGGGACGACCTCATGCTTACTTTGCTTAAAGTCATATTTGATTTCATCAATTGGTTTTACATCAGGCATAATAAAAATAATATTATAAATACTTATAAAATAAAAAAATATATAATATAATTATATCATAATGACAATAGAATCTATTAATTTAAGTGAAATTACTAGTATTCGGAGGATATTTAAATTCGGTGATGTTTTAGTTCCAGAGACTGGTCAAATTTATTATGATACGATTTTAACGTTTTTATCGATAATTAATAACAAAAAAAAATATAATACCTAAATCATCAATCGAAAACGAGGATAGCCTAAATTATAATAAATTAATAAATTTTATGAAAGATTATCCCGATAGATATACAAATGAAATGATAAATGGTGTGCAAGAAGTTATTAATAATAATATTCTAGATGTTGATATACCAACTGCATTAAAACTTACTAAAGCTAAAGAAAATAATTTAAATAAATATTATATTTAATATTAAGGGAACATCGTTTTATGATATGATTGGTGGCGAATATCATAAAATGGAACAGGTTTTCCATTGCTACAATCAATAAGCATTGAAGCTAATTAGTTTGTATCTCTCTCGCGTGTGCAATGAAAACCCCAAGTGCTGTGCCCCATCAATATTCTATTATGCATGAAAATAATAAGATTAAATAATCTAAATAATTATTTTATCTTATTATTATATGACTGTTATCCATTGTAATTGTTGTAAAACTTATGATAGCAAATATTTATTTAAACATCTAAATTCAAAACATCATCAGAAACTTGTAGAATATAGATGGAATAAAGACGATACAATGAAAAAACTTTACAAGGAAAGAAAGACAGAAATGAAAAAATAATTTATCTTATTATTTAATATGAAAAGGAGCTATACAGATTATATTAATATAATAAATGAAATGGAGAATATAGAACGGGTTGTCATAACTGATAATAGATGTAAAAAAATATGTTACTTTATTTTAGAATTAATTAAGTTTTTAATACAATATATTAAAAATATAAATATTAATATAAATGCCAAAAAAGAAAAACAAAAAGAATAAGACAGGTTTAAGTGTTTCTTCAACTGATGAAGATAGCGGAGAAATTGTTAAAGAAACAGCAGTAATTGAGGTTGCTTGTCCTATGTGCAAAAAGATGTTAGAACTTAAAAATGAGTTAGAAATACAAAGGAAGGGAAATTGTAAATGTAGTTGTGTGCCAGTTGGTTTTAAAGTAAGTAAAAATGATAAGAAAATGAATATTGATAAAACTAAAGACACTATCAACTTAGAAACTGATGTCCATAATATAACTTTTAAATTTGGTAGGCAAGCAACACCATCCGATAATAATGAAAACGAAACGCAGGAAACTGTTAAACAAATCATGAAAAATTAGTATTTAAAGAGTAGATTTAACATAATTGCACTTTATAAATAAATATTTAAATAAATATCTAATTATTTATATAATCATAATGCCAACTATGAATGGACAAGACCATAGAATTATAACTTTTGACAATGAAGAAATTAAAGACCTATTCGATGGTGATAAAAACTTTGCTAGACAATTGAGTATAGAATATTTTTATTGGTTAGATGCTAAATTTAATAATAAATATTTTATGAAAGGTATAACTAAACCAGATAAATTTGATAAAATGTTAAAGTTTTTTGAAATTACAGGTAACGATGAAGGTTTAATAAAATTGAAAAATAAAATTGATGAAAGACTCTTAGAATATAATTTATTTACATATATAACATTAAATTATTCAGGTAAATTATATAATAAAACGTATAATTAAATAAATAATTATCTAAATAAATATATAGTAATGTCTGAAAATGAGAATTATACTATTAATGATTTAATGAAGAAGATAACATTAATTGGTAAAAATATCAAAACCTTAAATGATATGATTAAATCCATTGATGACAAAATGAAACCAGTTGAACTCCATGAAGATAAAGAAAAAATCGAAAAGATATTTCAAGCAAAATCTATAGGAAGACCAACGGGTGATTATCCTACAAAGCAAAAGAAATATTGTGATATGTTGAATACAGGAAAAATCAAACAACCTAAAAGCACCACTTTAGAATTTTATAAAATTTCAAAAAATGATGATGGAGTATATGTATTATTTGAATAAATAATATCTAAATAATTCTAATAAATGAATTTATTAGAATTATTTAGCAAGAAGACCTATACAAAATACCTAGCGAATTAATTTGTGAAATCTTAGTGAGTTTGACGGAATAAGGATTAACATAGCTTGATTTTTGGATTAACATAGCTTGATTTTTGGATTAACATAGCTTGATTTTTGGATTAACATAGCTTGATTTTTGGATTAACATAGCTTGATTTTTGGATTAACATAGCTTGATTTTTGGATTAACATAGCTTGATTTTTGGATTAACATAGCTTGATTTTTGGATTAACATATGGCTTGATTTTTGGATTAACATGGCTTGTGAAATGTGGTGCTATAATTCTTAATCATACTATAATAATAACATTTATACCCTTATATGTTATAATTATAATGTAAAATGACTTAAAGGAATAAAGACTTAATATAATAAGAGGAAAATGCCAATGCTAGGAGTGACAGAAAAAGAGCTGGAACAGGATAGAAAGATAATATTGAGTTTCATTAAGGATAATCCCTATCCATCGTATAAACAAGTCATTGAAATAATTAAAAACGATAAAACAATGAAAGATATATATCCAGATATGTTCGCTGAGTATGGAGAACAAAATCATCAATGGATAAAAGAGATCTACGAAAACATAATGAAAGAAGAACTCGTTAAACGGAATGGTAATAGTATTAATGAAAGAGGAGGAATGACAACAATGCATTGTAATTATTATACTTTGGTATCAGTGTTGCGTTATTTAATACAACAAAGAGCACCAATGAAAGATTATGACGTTAGCTTAATCTGGTATAATATCAGAAACATTTTGAGCAGTTCTTGGAACAACATAGGAGACTGGAAACACTAAAAACAGGTTTAATCATACTATGATTATCACATGTAAAATATTATATGTTATAATTGTAATATATTTATCGTTTGTAAAGATTGAATTATTATAATTTGCTTATCTCTTTCAAAGTGCGTTGTTTAGACTTGGCATGCTTCTTCAATTTTTTCGTGCTTTGGCTGTTTGTTTTTGTTTTGTTTGATACTCTTGTGATATTTTTTGTTGGTATGTTGCTTTGTTTTTTGTTGATGTGTGTTTTTGAGTTTGGGTTCTTTGATGATTTAGAGTGTTGCTGTTTTGTTGGTATGCTTGATTGAATTATTTAATGTTGCATGCTGTGATTAAATATTTTTGTTGCTGGTTGTGATTATTTATTTTGTTTGCTTGTTGTTCTGGATTTTGTTTTCTGTTTGTTGTGTTGCTGTTGGAGAAAAAATAGTAGAAAGAATAATTCTTTGAATTCTCCTTTTACTATTTTTTCCCCACCCCCACCCCACCCCCACCCCACCCCCACCCCCACCCCACCCCACCCCACCCCACCCCACCCCACCCCACCCCACCCCACCCCACCCCAACCCACCCCAACCCAACCCCACCCCAACCCCCCCACCCCACCCCAACCCCACCCCAACCCCACCCCACCCCACCCCAACCCAACCCCACCCACCCCCCCACCCCACCCACCACCCCACCCCCACCCCACCCCACCCCACCCCCCCCCCACCCCACCCCACCCCCACCCCACCCCACCCCCCCCCCCCACCCCACCCCCACCCCCACCACCCCCACCCCCACCACCCCACCCCCACCACCCCACCCCCACCACCCCACCCCCACCACCCCACCCCCACCCCCAACCCCACCCCTACCCCACCCCCACCCCACCCCACCCACCCCACCCCACCCCACCCCCCCCCACCCCCACCCCACCCACCCCCCCACCCCCACCCCACCCCACCCCAACCCCACCCCCACCCCCACCCCGCCCCAACCCCACCCCAACCCCACCCCACCCCACCCACCCCACCCCACCCCAACCCCACCCCACCCCAACCCCACCCCACCCCACCCCAACCCCACCCCCACCCCCAACCCAGCCCCACCACCCCACCCCCACCCCACCCCACCCCACCCCACCCCACCCCACCCCCACCCCACCCCACCCCACCCCACCCCCACCCCACCCCCACCCCCACCCCCACCCCCACCCCCACCCCACCCCCACCCCCACCCCCACCCCCACCCCCACCCCCACCCCCACCCCCACCCCCACCCCCACCCCCACCCCACACCCCCGCCCAGGCCTCCGGCGACCGGAACCCGAAGCTCTCCGCCGCCAAAGTCTGCAGCGCCGCCGCCGAGGTGCCGAGCTCGAAGAGCTCCGCGTCCCAGGCCGCGCACAAAGCCGCCGCGCCGCTGGACCTGGAATCGCCTCAGCGGGCGGGCAAGGCACGGGTGAAACCGCCGGGATCCAAACCCGTGGTCTTTCTCTTACCCTATGCCCTCAATGGAAAATGCCTTCTTTGCTTTGTTAAGCCGCCTGGGAAAAGTCGGAACACATATGTCCAGCAGTGAAATCGGTCCCCTTCGAAACCAACCAGGGAAAACAGCACATAGTACTAAGCAAATGGAAGGACAGGCCGCAAATCCGGCGATTCAAATGCTTGGTTTTGCTCTCGCAACCCTTGGTGTGGGCTTGCAACAAGCTTTGCTTTTTTCAGCCCCCTACTAAACAGGAACAGACCCAAAAGAGCCGAACCCGTGCCAAGAACAGTGAAGGACTCCCCTACAAATTAACGGAAGGAACCCAAAAGAGGCGTCCTATTCCCAAAAGGAGGTTCCTCTACAAACAGTTGTGTTTTGGGCTCCATGTCAAGCAGTTGTTCGAGTACTTGTTTTTGAAACGGTTGTTCAAACAGGCCCATGGAAAAATGCGGCAGGCCCCCTTCCCAAAGCGAACTGTGAGGTGGATCTGTTGAACACCACCTTTTGAGCAGACATACGCCCCCAAATCTCGAGCATAGGGAAACAGGGCCAGAGGTCAAGCTCTTTACTGGCTTCCCCATCTATGACTACTGAAGGTCACCTTGAGCACCTTCACAGGTGTTTGCAACAGGAAGTAACTTGAAACGGGCTTCGTCTTTCCCCGCACGCGGTGTTTACAGGACCCAACTTGCCGGGGCGCCTGCCGCGCGCTTGGAACCGCGGGTGATGAAGAGGGGCTGCGAGGGGTCGGCCTGGCGGGTGGGAAGGCATCCAATGAGCTAAGCTCAGACCAGCGATGGGGCGAGTCACGCCTTGTTCAAACCATGTCTTGAACCACTAATGTTTCGACACCCATCTTTGGGCTTCCGATTGAAGGGACCATGGATCTGTGTAAACTTCGCCAAAACAAGCGTGCCATATCTTTAGCTTTGGTGTTCCTAGTGCCCAAAGTCCCTTCAATGGAGACCGAAGAAAACTGCCAACCTCAAATTTGTTCTGGAAAAGGGTGACCTAAAGGGAAATCATAACAACTAGAAAAAGAACGACAACTATATTTTGAAAACCCTCCAAGCGCGCGCCCACGCCAAGCCCCGCCTCCGCCGGAGCCTCCGCCGGCGGCTCCGCCCAGAGCCGGCAGGTGGTTCCGGGGCCGACGAGCTCCAGCACCACCTGAGGGTGGTCAAAGAGTTGGCATCCAAAAAGGAATTCAAAACAAAACATGGCCAAACTTGAAAATGGAATTCAAATGGAATCCTAAATTTGGCCAAATGCCATTCAAACATGATATTCAAACATGGATCATGGAATTCTGGCCAAATTTACAAATGGTATCCAAAACAAAATGGTATCCAAAATGGTATCTAGAATGGAATTCATTTTGGCGGAACCCTCTCCAATACAAAGTACAACAGCAGGGGGATATAGGGGGATCACGGGGGGATCATGGAATTCTGGCAAAATGTAAACATGGTATCCAAAACAAATTGGCATCCAAAATGGTATCCAGAATGGAATTCATTTTGGCGGAACCCCTCCCCATTAAAGTACAACCACCAGCGGGATATAGGGATCACGGGGGGATCATGGAATTCTGGCAAAATTTAAACATGGTATCCAAAACAGAATGGTATCCAAAATGGTGTCCAGAATGGAATTCATTTTGGCGGAACCCCTCCTGATTAAAGTACAACGGCAGGGGGATATAGGGATCACGGGGCGGATCATGGAATTCTGGCAAAATTTACACATGGTATCCAAAACAGAATGGCATCCAAAATGGTGTCCAGAATGGAATTCATTTTGGCGGAACCCCTCCTCATTAAAGTACAACGGCAGGGGGATATAGGGATCACGGGGGGATCATGGAATTCTGGCAAAATGTAAACATGGTATCCAAAACAAAACGGTATCTACAATAGGCATCCAAAAATGGAATTCTGGCGAAATGAGATTCCAACATGCACCAAAACCTGCGGTCCAGATCCTGGTGCTTGAATTCTGGCCAAATTTACAAATGGTATCCAAAACAGAATGGTGTCAAAAATGGTATCCAGAATGGAATTCATTTTGGCGGAACCCCTCCCCATTAAAGTACAACGGCAGGGGGTTATAGGGGGATCACGGGGGGATCATGAAATTAATTCTGGCAAAATGTAAACATGGTATCCAAAACAAAACGGTATCCAAAATAGGCATCCAAAAATGGAATTCCGGCGAAATGAGATTCAAACATGGACCGAAACCTGCGGTCCAGGTCCTGGTGCTTGAATTCTGGCCAAATTTAGACATGGTATCCAAAACAGAATGGTATCCAAAATGGTGTCCAGAATGGAATTCTGGTTGGCGGAACCCCTCCTCATTAAAGTACAACGGCAGGGGGATATAGGGGGATCACGGGGGGATCATGGAATTCTAGCAAAATGTAAACATGGTATCAATTGGTATCCAAAATGGTATCCAAAATGGAATTTGGCGGAACCCCTCCCCAGTAAAGTACAACCACGGCGGGAGATCATGGGGGGATCCGAACAGTAAATACTATCGGGGGAAGATGTAAGCATGGTATCCAAAACAAAATGGTGTCCAAAAATAGTATCCAACATGGAATTCTGGCAAGACACAATTCAAACATAGACGAAAACCTGCGATCCATATCCTGGCGCTTGAATTTTGACCCACAACTACCTGGCTGATTTTCGCGTCGTTTCAAGGTTGGGACAAGGGAAAAGAAGCCAAGCTGGGTCCAGTTTGAGACTCGCCATTTGGCTAAGTCTGGGGGACACAGTTGGTGGACGTGAAACAGGGGGATGCATGGAGCAGGCTGTCACTCTGTGATTCCGACGGCAGAATCCAGCACAGGGTTATTTACACATTGGGCGTTGGTTGTTAGTTGGCTTTACATGAATTTGCAAGAGAACATGCAAAACACAACTACATGTATTATACTTACAACAAAGTCAGTATCTGTGTTGCGATTTGCCATTTAGGTGTCCTAAAACTTAAGCAGACCTGCTATGAAAACTTGCCGAAATCATGAACACTATTGTTTTAGGTGGTGTATTGAATTAGGTAAACACTGATGTTAATTTGCAAGGTTGCATCTTTATCTGAAACTTGATCAAACTCAAACTGTGCTGTCATGTGATAAAAATTAGATCAGGGCTGGCTAACAACAAGGAACAACTTTTTTATGTTGACAAAATATGTGATGTGTTCACATTGGTCATGCACAGTATGCCGACCAAAATTAAGATTGTGATCCAAATCTTGCTAATATGTTTGGTACTGCAATACAAACCTTCAAATGTGTGTTGGTGGAACAAAAAGCTTGCTTTCTCTCAGGGTAGAAAAGAAACTAAACAGTAGTTTGAAAGAGCCCAATGCGCCTATAAAAACGCTAGAACCGGAATCAATTGGCGCTCCAAACGGGGAGCATAAAGGGGGTTGATTTGGTGACACAGCCTGGCTGATGTGGGAGGGGGAACCCAGCAGCGGGGCAAGCTTTGGTTCCATTCCACAAATCCATTCCAATTCCCTCCCAAACATGGGGACCTAAAAGGCACCCTCCACAAATCCATTCCCTCCCAAACACCTCCACAAACCCATTCCCTCCCCATGGGGACCTAGAAGGGACCTGGCTTGGACCATTCTCCTTGACGCCCGCTGTCAGGTTCCAGATCGGAACTCCCTGCCTTCGGCAAGCTCCCGCCGGCCAGCTCTGTACATAGGCCCAAACCTCATGTAGCAAGATCCCGACTCCTTTCGCCTCAAACCATCAGCTCACCTTGGGCAGCTCACCCCTCCAGCGCTCCCGAACCAGTTCCCCTCAAGGGCAGCTCACCCTTTTTTTGGGCGACAAAAGGTGATGCTCCGGGGAAATATAGGGAGACCCCTCTCCCTGCTCGCTGCGATCTTGACTTCGAGTCTCTGCGATGTCGGCGCTTCGCGGGATTGTTTTTTGTCGTCGTTTCTGACCTTGCTTGTTGCGCGAGTGGTGCCTCATGTTGACTCGGTTGCAACTCTTTTTTCATATCCTGCAATAGACCCAAGCATTAAAACCAGCGGATGATGGGGCAACGTTCCGCCCACTTAGGCCATTTCATCGCGGAAAGGCCCTACCCCAGTTTACTCCTTCTTGAGTTCCCTGGCTTTAACGGCAATCCTCCAGATCCCGTTTTGGACTCCATTTCTGGTTTGGTTTCCCCCCCCACTCCCCAAAAAAACAAAGGAGTTAAAGGTTTGCTTACTACGCCCCCCAAAAAAAAAAGAAGAAGAAGAAAGAACAAAAACAGGCAGGGGTGCGCCATGCAGTCAATCTTCCTTCGTAACACACACACACACAAGAACACAACGGCCGAAAGGGCCACCTACTTTGGGGGATCCCCATCCCACTTGAATTGGTTGGTCATCTCTCTTTTGTGTTTCCTTTTATGGTCATTTCCCTTCCCACGAAACAAGCACGGGCACTTTATTGCTTCCCTTGTTTGGCTGGATTACACCCCCCCAAAAAAAGAAGGAGCTTATTTGGCAGAGACTCCACGGGAAAATACACCATATTCATTTCAGCGAATGGAAACCACCCCAGCTGCCGTTGATAAGTCCCAGAAACCGTGCAAATTCAACTCACCCTTCCTTGGTGATTTGGATTGGTGGTTTGAAGGTTAGATGTGGTCACCGTTTCCCTTAACCATCCGAAAAGGGATACGTGTCCTTTTTTGTTAATAGATAGCCCTGGTAGATGGAATAAATCAACCAATCTAAACCAGTGGAACCCATCTATTTGTAATCAAGCTAACCTAAAAAGGACACCTATGGCACCCTTCTGCCTATGGAAGCAACCCACCAGAGGGGTCTTCCAGGACCCCGAAACGTCAGGTTCAATGGCAACGTGGAAGGCATGGTAGACCATCCTCAAATCCCCCGCTAAAGGTCGAAAACGTTCAGTGCGCTTGGATGCCAACTACCACTACACCAACCAAAAAACATACACAAACATCCTAAAACCATCCTTAAAACCACCAAAATCCTAAAGCCAACTAAAAACCACAAACAATCCTAAAATCAACTACAAACCACCAAAATCCTGAAGCCAGCCTAAAAACCACCCAAAAAACCTAAAACCAACCAAACAGCCACCTTAAAGACCTCAGGAACCGCCCGGGAAAACCCAAAAAAAACGGCCGCCGCACGCCCGGCCGGCCGCGGCCTTGCACGGCACGGCCGAGACGCCCAGCAGCAGCTCGGCGGCCTTCCCCCACAACGCGGCCACGGAGACCTCCGGCAGCGCCACCGGCAGCTGCTCCGCCTCGCACTCCTGCGGTTGGCGCGATGCGTGGTGGTTGGGTTTTTGGTGCGAAGAGACCCGTTTTGGGTGGTTGTTTTCTAGGTGAGTTTTTTAGTTCTGTTTTTTTTTTGGTTAGTTTTTAGGTTGGTTTTTAGGTTGGCTTGAAGCTTGGTTTTTAGCTCGGTTCTTAGACCCGGTTTACTGTGGATGGACGAAAGCCATTTCGCAACACCCGTTCAGAATTCTGGATTGATGATTCCCTTGTGAATACCAAGCGAACCATGGATCCCCGTGGTTTCAAACTGGTGCAGGATTTCGTCCATCCACAGTAGGTTAGTTTTTGAGGCTGGTTCTAGTTTTGGCTTGTGAGGCTGGTTCTAGGTTTAGCTTTTAGGGCGGTTCTAGGTTGATGTTTTGGGTCGGTTTTTAGGTGTGTTTTTGTTGGTTGGTGTTGTAGGTTGTGTTTTAGTTTGTTTTGTTTAGGTTGGTTCCAGGTTGGTTTTTAGGTTGGCTTGTAGGTTGATTTAAAGGAGAACCAACAGGAAATAGCAAACAAAAATAATCCGCCGTTTTGAGACCTGTTTGGGGGCTGGAAGTGCAACATATTCTCTGTTCGAACGTGTTGCATGGCCCAAACATCTTCGACAACATGACAGCACCCCCAAAGAAAGGAATCTTCATAGGTGAGGTCTACCCCAAACCAAACACCCCCACCCCCACGTTGCTTTCGGTCGCTATCTTCCAATTCCAATTGGGTACCTCTTGACTACTAATAGCGTTTTCGCCTCCTGGAAAAAACGAGAACATATTGCCAGTCATGAAATCGATTCCCTTCAAAACCAACATAAACAAAAACATTTTCTTAGCCAAATGGAAGCAAACGTCCACCGAAAACCAAACACCCCCAAACCCGTCGCCCCAGTCCACCTCCCGGTACCTACCTCGTTTCTGACTTTCGTGGTGTCCTCCAAGTGTCTGGCGAGGTCCCCAGGCGTCACCCAGCACCCGTGCAACGTCTCGCCCTCAAAATGCCTCAAGTTGCCCAGTCGGAGAGCACCAAAAAGCTGAAACCCATCCAGGTTTAGACCCCTTGGGTGGGCTGTGATACAACCAAAAGGGCTTCCCCAAGACGTTCAACCCCATGTAAAGGGAGAGATTCCCTTGTATCACAGAAGTGGGGGGAGAACCCCCTTTCACAACCCTGCCTGAGTGTAGAAAGGAGTGCCCGAAGGACTGGTGGAGACGAACATTTGTTGCACATCTGCACGAATCATGACATGAAATCTAGTTCAGTGTGATAAGGCCACAGAAAAATGTTCGCGCACAAAACAAAGATGCGCCCAAAGACCGACCACAAGAACTTGCCCTTGCACAGATACTAACCAGCCATGGGCTAGTTCATAGCACCCGTTTCGATCATTGGGGGCAAACAAATCATTGATGCCCTAAAGGTCCCGACTGTTTTTGGGCCCTCCAAATGGGTTGTTTTGGAGGGCCCGTGAGGAATTGGTCGGGGTTCTCCATTGGAGGGTCCGGGGGTCTGCGTTGGAGGGGTCATGACCCTTAGGGTGTTAGATAGCAATCGGAATAAAACAACCAAAGCATTGATGTTACAAGCCGCACTGACTTCCTCAATCACTACCCTGCATGGCAAAAGAGGAGTTGAACCCTGACGCACCGACTTTCACAGGAGAGTGTAGATATATAAAATGTGGTTCGTCGTTGGAGAATTATTGTAGCCACCGCAACACCTCTGATCAAAGAAAGCAGAAGAACTCTGGCACCAAGTGTGAACTGGTGTATTTGAAGAACACATGCCTTGCGCATGGAATGGACAGCTGCGAAATGAAGCAAAATGCCACTGACTGGAGAACGGGATTGGGCAGAAAAGCAACAGGGCAAATAGATGGATTTCCCTGGTAGATGAAATTCAACCACCAGGTAAACCAGGAACCGCCCTCTATTTTTCCACTCAAACCAAAGAAAAACACCTGAGTCACAATCAAAACCCGGTATAAAAATTGGTCTACCCATAACCATGCTTCAAGAATTAAGAAGGCGGATGTCCGCAACTATTTCTGGCTGAGAGTGCCCTTTACTAACCGCATCATCAATCTTCGGGTTTTGAGGACGTGGCTCAGGTTAGGAACAGGGCCGTTGCTCCAGGCCATTCTTTCCAGGGATCTTCTTTCTAGAAACCCTCCTTATTTTTCCCACCACAACAACCAAAACAGACACCCATGATTTGGACCCTCCCTGCCCCCAACCCAGACCAAACCCTGGGCGCAAATCGCTCGCCTCATCCTCCGCGCGCAGCGCAAGACCTCCTCCGCCACGGTGGCGACGGCGGCCTGGCCTGCAGCTTTTGGAAGGAGCGATTTGAGGCCAGGTGGCTGACGGTCAAAAATAGGTACCCAAAATGGAACCCTGGCAAATGAAAACGTGGACTAAAACCTGCGGTCCCCTTGTTGCTTTAATCTTGACCCATACCCAGGTGAGTCAGGGAGGGTCGGGTCAGGGAGGGGAGGGGAGGGGTGTGGGGAACCCTTCTTGGGGTGGTTCGAAAAGAGACCGAAAGGAAAGCCACCATCTTTTTGGGGTTGCCATTTATTTTGTCGCATACCCAAGTGTACACCAGTGCATCTATCTTTATTCAAGCCACAAAATGACACATTAAGACCTGGCACTAGAATGGTCTACCCAGAACCATGTAAACAATCTAAAAGTAGGCTGCACCCAATTGTGGTTGGGACTATCCCTTACTCACCTTATCTATCCGGGTATTGATTGTGGCTCAGGTCATATCCACAGCTTGGAAACCTCCTGAACCCCACACAGAGCCCATCTGGGCAGCGCCCTCATAGCTTTGAACTGGGGATGGCGGCTTTTGGTGGTTAGGGATGGTTTCCCATTTACCCCCTGCAAGAACCAAGGACCCGTTCAAATCCCCAAGACAGCAATCCAAATCACCAAGTAAGGCTTACCTGATGATAGAGGCTAGGAACCTGATTGCAAAAATATGCAACCTTAAAGATACTCCTAAAGATACCCCCAACATGACTAGAACAACCGTGCGGGGTGAAAAAAGGAGCAACAAATGGGTCCGGTAAACCGTTTCCCTGCCAGCACAAACCTCTGCTCTTCAGACATGTCCTTTTCGGGGCTCAACGTTGTGAACCAATGAGGCTGGCTGGAATCATCGAGATACTGCCGAGTTGGTCAAGGGTCGCCTCTTGCCCCGCAACTAACATGAAAGGGGTATCTGTCGTTGGTTCACCCGTTTAACGTGGACATTCTCCCTCCAAAAAAGAAATTTTGAGAGGGCCCACCACTGGACAACTGTTGGCAGGGTGAACGCTTGCCATCAACTGCGCGTCAAACAACAGCTGCTCGCACTCAACATGAGGTCCCAACAAACTCCTTCAAAGCGAAAAGTTTGGGCGGGTTCAAAACAAGGTGGTCGAAATTCAAAAAGGCAGGAAACCTCACTGCCAGATGTGCCATGCGTGTTCTTCAGCAAGGGGTAGTGGGTCAGTCTCTCTCTCTCTCTCTCTCGCTCTCTCTCTCTCTCTCTTTCTCTCTCTTTCTCTCTCCATCTCTAGATATATATATATATACAACTTAATGCACGCTTTTTAGTATGTACCAGAAGCTTTCCCTAGTCTGGCTGGTGCGCGACACCCAGCAATTGCCTTGAATTGCCTCAATATTTCAGGTGCATCCAGTGTCGAAATTAGTTCCAGGTAACTTGTCCATTCTTTCCAGCGATCCTTTTCAGACAACCGCGAGAAAACCAGCCTGGAAGAAGCCAGTTTTCGAAAAGAAAACTAGGTAACGCAAATGGAATCAACCCTTAGATTTGTTCAGTGGATCCATTTACCTGTAGACCAAGAGCTTGCCACCACCAAAAGAAAAATAGCCACGGGTCCCCTACCAGGCCCAGGATCCGGAAGAAATCCATTTCGCACCACCTGAGAAACCCTGGAATGATTCGATTCCCCTGCAAAAATACCACCCAATACGTTCAACCGTGGCTTCCTTTCGCGGTGAAAAACGGATTTCGTCCACGGTATCTCTCCAAGAGATTGTTTTCCCTTAGTTGTTGACTGTTTTTTTCTTTTTGTTTCAGTGGTTGATTGTTTCTCTTAGTTGTTGATGGTTTTTTTAGTTGTTGATTATTTTTTAGTTGTTGATCGTTTCTTATAGTCGTTGATTGAACGCCATCTTTCTCCGGAGAACTCCAACCCATCCGTCCGTTTTTCTGCGGTTGCCTCGGCCCCGCTCGGCGCGGCGCAGCAGCATGGCCACGTTCCGGGCCACTGAGGCAGCGCACCTATGGCTCCAAGAAACGGCTAGCAGGGCTGTGGGGAATGGAATCCACTTCTGTGATACGGAAAGGGCTTCCCAAAATCTGTTGTGTTCATAAGGGATTCCCTTGTATCACAGAAGTGGGGAGAAACCCCGAGCGATCCCACAACCCTGGCTTGGAGAGGCGCGCACCTTTTTGCGCGGAGTTCACCTCTTCTTCCCCCTTGGTCTAGGGTACCTTCCATTTCCATTCCTTCCAGGGATCCTTCTTTTTAGGAAACCATCAAAAACTCAGCGGGAACTGCCGGTTTTTGAAAAGAACGATGGTTGAAAAGAATGGGGAATCAACCCCTAGACTTGTTGGTCCGTTTTGTTGGTAATCTCTACAGGGGTGGAAATCCACAAAAGCCGCATCCAAACCGTCTTCTGATCTGAACCCTCAAAAAGGGCCCATGGAGACAACCCCCAGTTGGTTTAAACGGAGATTTGAACCCATGGTTCTGAAGGGGGGTTGATTTTTTGGGAGGCCCTTTTTGGGGTTGGCTCAAAGGCCAAGAAAAACGGGCCCAGATGGGGGGGGGTCTCTTACTTCAAGACACACTCAATTGGCCTATGGAGAGCCCTAATCCCTCTAGTCTTTTGAGCAAATGTTGGGTCACAAAACCAGTCGCATCGAACCCTTGGCCTTCGGGTGACCTGCTTTTTTCCGGCCAAACTGCATCCCTAGATTGCAAGACTCCGCCCTGAGAATCACAAGAAACGCCGAAAGCCAAAAAAAAATCAAGACAAACCGCTGAAAGACCCGAACCAAAAACACGCCACTTCCCACCACAAAAGCCACCAACCTCCCCTTGCTGGCGTGGGGGGGAACGGCACTTTCTGGAGGGCGTCGCAAGCCTTTGCTTCCGCGGCGCAAGACGCGCTCCCCGGCCGAAGCCCCGCGGTAGTTCCTCACCGGGGCCACCGCCACCAGTCGCAGATTGGGGCACAAAGCCGGCAGCACCGCCGCGAAGAAGTTGTGCAACCACCTTGCGTGTCGGAGCGACAAAGGGCGAAGAGGGCTGGCATGTTTGGCATGTGTGTGGAAGCTTATTTGTTGTTGCTCAACTGTTTGGTTGCCTGATTGTTTGATTCTTTGGCTGTTTGGATGATCTCATGTTTGATTGGTTTCCCTTGTCAGTTGGTTGAGGGACCCTTCTAAGGAAGCTTCCTACACTTTGAGGGCATCCTTGTACTTTCAACCACGAAGGGGTCAAACTGCAAACCCAGAACGCGCGACCGGCTTGCGAGGCGAAACCATCCCCGATTTCCCGGGAATGGTCCCTTCCCAAGTGGCGTGATCAGCCCAAGCCTAAGAGGCCTCGAAGGTAGACTCTAAGCTCCCAACATCAAACCTCACCTGTACCCAGAACCATGTGAGGAATTATGAAGACGGCCGCAACTATTTATGGTTGGGATTGTCCCTTGCTAACCTCATCTCCCCACCCCACCCTACACCCCCACCCCACAACACCCCCCGCCCACACCCCAGCCCACCCCACCCCACTCCCCAGCCCACCCCACCCCACCCCCCGCCCACCCCACCCCACCCCACCCCAACCCAACCCACCTCACCACACCCAACACCGCAAAACCGAGGCGCGCCAGCAGCGGACCGGCAGCTCGCTCCTCCGCCCTCAGCTCCTGGACCTCCTCCGGCGCCACCTCCGCCAGCGCCGGCGCCAGGTCCTGGAGACAGCCGGGAAGAAACACCCGGAAAGTCAGCTTCCCGGCAGTTTGGAGCCGAATCGGTGGTTTGGCGGTTTGGCGGTTTGGCGGTTTGGCGGTTTGGCGGTTTGGCGGTTTGGCGGTTTGGTGGTTTGGTGGTTTGGTGGTTTGGTGGTTTGGTGGTTTGGTGGTTTGGTGGTTTGGTGGAGGAGAGTCCCATTTACCCTCTACAAGAACGGGTTCAGTTTAGAAAACGGCAAAAAGCCTTCCATCTGTTTGGTGGTTTGGAGCCCGGTGGCTTGGCGGTTGAGGAGGGGGGAAGTTTGGACAGGAGCCCCTACGAAAAGCCTTGCAAACATCGGGTTTTGGGTCGTACGTTTTCAGATCCCTGGCTGAAAGTTGATAAAAACGCGTGGGTGAAATGGAAAAACACCCACTAAACCAACTGAACAAAAACCTGGAAGATGGCTCGGAACCACCAAGGTTCTGAGCCCAAGCAAGACAAGACAAGAAGAATAGAACACGGCTTTCGGCATTGCAACATAGTGATGGAAAGCGGGTTTGGGGCGCCCAACTTGGAGTCAATGGGAAGGCTGCCGGACTTTTGGCGCTTTCTCCCCAGAGAATGATGAGTCAGTTGAAGCACTTTGAACGCCTGATTTCAGGGGTCGAGCGCCCTTTGATTCGGGGTTACAACTTTCTTTTTACCCGACACATGGGGTTCGCCAGATCAAGCCTGGTTGGTCTGGTGATGCGTGGGTGTTGCACCTCCAGCTTCAGTCAACATATGCGGTTATCCAAATGGACATGTAGACAAGCAGCGTACGCCTACCCTTTTCGGGTTGTTTGAAGGGTGATTCAAGGGAAGCCACGCAGCTTGGGGGTTGCCTCATCCAGTCTAGAGACGAAACTGCATGGGGTTTCCATTTCTGTTGTCCAAGAATGCACACACCCATATTCCAAAAAGCATGTGAAAATCAGTGACAACGACCCCTTGTGGGGAGCCAAACTCGCCCTAGACACATTCCCAAATTCCCGCGTTGCCATTCGAGATGATTGTCAAGCATCCTTATTGGAAACCAAACACGGTAAACTGTTTCTTGTCGCAGAAATCCTGATTTCCACGAATGTTAAAAGGCAGGCCACGCCAAAGCAATGTGACAATGATCGATTCCTGAGTTCCAGGCCCGTCACATGGAACGCTTGAGAAAACTGCCTGCATTTCTAGAGACGGCGACTCCTCATGCTGCCAATGAAGCAATGGCAGATCGGGAATCGTGACGGCTGCACCACCTTGGTTGGCAAGGCATGGTGACCCACTGAGAATCCGTCCTGTGAGCATGGGCTAAGGAGAGGCCAAAAGATTGCTTGAGAGCTTCCAAAGAGGCAAAGCATGTCTAGAGCTGTGCGTGTGTGTGTGTGCGTGCGAGTATGTGGTTTGTGTGTGTGTGTGTGAGCGTGCAACTGCCACAGCACCATGCGCACACCAAAAAGCACCCCGACCAGCACCCACAACAGCACCCTGAACAGCACCCTGAACAGCACCCTGACCAGCACCCTGATTGCATCGCCAAACAAGCACCGCCAGCAACCACGACACCACCTTGGGCACACT
Organism: Effrenium voratum; assembly: GCA_963377175.1. Taxonomy (NCBI): domain Eukaryota; class Dinophyceae; order Suessiales; family Symbiodiniaceae; genus Effrenium; species Effrenium voratum. The sequence goes on along the minus strand of CAUJNA010003697.1, from coordinate 170,658 downwards.
AAAACAGCACCCTGACCAGCACACAAAACAGCACATGACTGCATTGCCAAACCAGCAGCGCCAGGAACCGCTGAACTGCCTGCGCCTCTTCAGAATAAGAACTGAGAACCCCCATAGCTTTCAGCTATCTAGGGAAACATATGTTATGACTCTGTTCCGAATGTAGTCTACTCTTAAAAAGATCTGTGTGTGTGTGTGTGTGTGCGTATTTTTGAAGGGGACCCCCGGCAATCGTGGTTTTCATTTTGGTGTCCCGCAAAAAATAAAAGGTAAAAGGGGAGCATCAACCCCACCACATGTTTTCGGGTGGAGACTTTGTCATTTTGGCAAAATAGGTGGCACTGAAATTTGACTAGAACTTCTGGGAGACCAGTGGAATCCATCTACTTTCCAACAAACTAACCTAAAACGGGCGCCCACTTGGCTGTTCGGCCAGAGTAAGTGGCTAGCCATCTGGGTTACAACCCACTGGCTTAGCCCAAGATTCACCAGGGAATTCTTTAAGTGGGCTTACTGGGCCAAACACCTATGCCTGCGGTTCCTTCGGATTTGCCCCGCTAAATCCGGAAATTTCTTTCAGTGGGTCCCCTACCGACAACTTGCTGGGCCAAACACCCACGCATGCCTTGGGTTCCGATTCGGACTTGTTCGGAACTGGGGGGATTTACTTTTCCTGGGTCCCCTCCCGAACAACTTACTGGCCGAAGACGACCGCATTCAGCCCCACTGGGGATTTCGTTCAGTGGGGAAAAAGCCCCGACCACTCGCCGGCCGAAGAAACATCCTTACATTATACACCTGAACATTGCAACTTGTAAATGGTGGTTTCCCTTTATTCTGGTGTTCAAATTGGCAAAATGTATCTTTGACAAGCCACCCGCGCATTCGGAGTTTTGGGTTCGGATTTCCCGGGCGCACTCCGCGAAGCTCTGCGCCACGGCGTGGGCCTCCCGCCAGCTCTCCCCCGCGCGGCGTTCGAAGCCAGTGGCGTCCATCGGCACCTGCGGGACCCGAGGGGCCAAGGTTCCCACGGGCGGATGTTTTTTTGGGGAGGTGGAGCCCTTGGAACGGCTGGGTGTCTCCCTTCACTTCCCCTTTTGCCCCAATACAAAAAAGCTACCGGCAAGTACATCATTACAAACCCGAAGGTCAGTAAACCCCTCTGTTTTGGAGAGGTTGGGTTGGCCGAACTTGATATGACTTCATATGTCCAGCTCTTGGATGTTTCTGATTGGCGGATTCTGTGGGCTCCTTTTCTGCTGCCTGCCGGGGAACGCACCCGACGCACCAAAAATCGACCACCACTGCCGTTCCCGAGAGTAGACCGCGCCTCCGAGAGGCGGGCACAGTAGAAGAGGAGCTCCACTCCAGGAGCAGCCCCATCCAGAAACTTCAGCTTCCTGCGAGCCGGAAGTGGAAACGGAAACCGCCGCCTGGTGCGTGCCGTGCTCCTGGTGCTTGTTAAAATTCGTGTGGGGTTGAGACACGGCCAAATGGAGGTCTCTCCGCCAGTCGCTTCGGGTTTGCGCAAACACGATGCTGCGCTGGAAGGCCGTCAAACTGACCTGACGGAAGGCATGGAGAGCGGCCATTTTGCGGTTCAAGGGATCTGGCGTCACTCCATAGGTGGGCGAGTACGACATGTGTGTCTTAAAGTAGCTGACACCAAAAATGTTTAATTTCCTTTTGGTTCCTTGTCAAATCCAACTCCAAAAGGGGTACCCTCAAAAAAAGACACGCATGTTGCTGGTCAATACTTCATCAGTGTGGAAACAAGCAAGTCCAGGCTCTGCCCCTTTGCTGGTCAATGGATGTCAATGGTACAAAAGTTCCACATGTCGGCAAGCGTGGTGGGTGTGTCAACATGCTGCGGTCTTTCGTGAAACTCCAAATCACTTTGGTTTCCTGTGGTCTCCCTTGGAAACGAACAGGGCAAGAAAAAGACACGCCCTGCTTGGCTTCCTGTTGCTATCCCTCAAAGGCGCCTCAGCGTTTGCCTCAGCGCTGCCGCCGACAGGGCTCCGCCTGGAGGCGCGGTTTCTGCAAAGGCGGTCTCAAAATGGGGAAACCCCTATGTGGCTGCGGGTCAAAAAGAGGTACCCAAAATGGAACCCATTACGGGTGTGGGTCAAAAACAGGTACCCATTAAATGCAACTCTGGTAAGTGGAAACGCAGACTAAAACCTGCGGTCCGATTCCTGGTGGATTAATTTTGACCCAAACCCATGTGTGGAGGGAGAAGGGGAACAACAACCTGCGGGTCCAATCTGGTCGCGGATTTCCTTCGATTGAACCAGTAAGGCCGGGTCTTTAATGTTGGCTACCTCCGCGTGAGGGCAAGGTTGCAAACCTTGCCCCAAGCCCCCGCATCTAATAGTGCTCCCGAGCCACCTCTAAGGCAACCCCAAAACAAAACTCCTTCAAGGGCTGTCCCTCGTTTCACCCACAGCTCCCGAGAATTTTGGCGACCATTCTGGTCGAGGCCTGGGAAGAGCGTGGCGCAGTTGATGAAGAAAACGGTGCGGTTGGTCTCCTTCAGCAAACGCAGCGAGCCCAGCATCACCTCGGAATCGGGCGTGTTTCGGAATGAAACCTCGCAAAGGAATCTTCCTAAAAACACTCCTCTGCAAATGATGGGTGTGCGCGTGCGCGCATGATTATTGTCTGTGGGGGGGAGGGGGGAAGTGAAGCCATGCCAATTTGCAGGGGAGCAGCGAGCAGCCTGCAAATTGGAAACCTCCCAAACATGTTCAGCTTAGTTGTCTCGTTGTGTTCCCCACGTCCACCAAGAGCAAAGACGATTTCTCAAAGTGGCAACACTGATTTTCAACCCCCCCCCCCGCCCCACTCCCTCAATCAGTGTTCCCTTGGGGTCATTCCATTTCTCAGGAACCCTGCCTATCGCACCCGCCACCATAAGCGGAATCCATTAAAGGAAACCATGGGGGGATGGTTTATCAGGGTCATTCCAACTCATTCCCTGCTTATCGCAGCAGAAACTCACTAGGTCCTCCAGTACAGAGGTTAGAATAAGGGTGGGTACCCGATTTTTTCCTGTAGTCTATTGTAGCAGGGGAACCCTCCCAACCATAAAAGAAACGGTGAGAAAGGTCATCAATTGCTGGGGGACCTAGCTCAAGTGACTGGAGACCAAGCCATTTGTCGCGACCTCGCCTCGTGCATCTGCGCCCAAAAGGCCTCCTGCGCGCTTTCCGCGGGCGCCTCCGGGGTGCAAATTCAACCAGCTGGCTGGAAGAACCAGCTGTGAGCATATGGCTCTGGTAGATGATTCAGCCACCAGGTTTATTTCAGGGCCATCTATTTTTCTTCCAACACAACCAGAAAGGACTCCTATGGCTGTGAGTCTCACTTTTGAATTGGAGACTCTGCTACATGGGTGCATCTCTTTTCAGGGGACGGGTAAGCAAATGGTGGTTTCCCTTTTGGTGTCCTTTTATTTCGTGAAAAAACACAAGAAGGAAGGGGGTACCCCAGAAAAAAAGGGAATTAATTCATGTCCGCCAACCATCTTGGAAGTTCCCCATTTAAACTAAACGCCATGTTGAAACCACTGCTCAAACAACGGGTTGAACCACGTCGGACACCGCTGTTAACTGTGGATGGGCGAAATCGCGAAATCCTGGCATAAACCATATACCAACTGCAGGATTTTGCCGCAGCATTGCTCCGACAATGGCGGAAGAACTGGGAAAACAAAACAAGTTCAAGCCACTATCTCAACATATTCCAGTTCAAAATACAGCATTGCTCAAGCAAGCTGCCTTTGGTTTGAACATGTTGAAACGAGCTACTGTCAAACCGAGTCATTGTTGAAACCACTGTTGTTGAAACCGCTCGTGTTGAGAAAAATATCACACTATCTTAACATGATACCACAGCTGTTCAAGAAACCACGATTGCTGAAACATGTTTCCTTTGGTTTGAACATGTCAAAACGATCAATTGCTCAAACCAGTACGGTTCAATGCACTCTTGTTGACACCACCATTGTTCAAATATACGGGTGGATTCTTTTGAACACATCATTTAGTATCAGGGGGGCCTACCTGTTGTTGAGCCATTCTTCTGTCAGCCCCCCTTTAGGATTAAAAAATGTGAAAGATCCCCTCTGAATCAAAAGAGGGACACCCAGACTGTTAGGCCACCTGTTCAACCACCTCCTTGAAATATCTTGTATCTCACTATATATATATATATATACACACATATGCATATATATATATGTTTCTATACATATCATATTCTGTACATACAAACTCGAGTATGAGCCATAAACTACTTGGGTCAAACCAGTGTCGCCTTCGGTTGCTTCCGCGCAGGGGGTTCCGGCAATCCCCCGCCTCTTCCTGGAACTGCAGCAGGCGGTCCAGGTGATCCCCCCCCAGCTCTGTGAAGTGCAGGGCCACAAAGCGCACCTGGCAACTCTCGACTCGACCGACCGATCCTCGCGCTCACGCGCGCGTGCGGGACCTGACCGGGGGACGGATGCTCGCGGCGAGGTGGGGACTGGTTCGATGTCGTAACGGCCCTAGATCACAGTAGCTGTCAGGAAGTACAACCCCAGAGGGGGTTCTTCACAATGGTCCCCGAGAATGGGTTGGGCTTCAAATACCAAATCAAAAGGAGTGGGTTACTCCCATGTGGCCATTGCCCCCACGGGTTTGATTTCTTGCTCGGGAACCACACAATTTGCAACAAAAAGTCGCGGGTTGAAGATCCACACATGCAACCAAACCCCGACACTCAACCCAGAAAACTCCCCGTGGCAATAGGCGAGTTAAATAATCCATTCACAACAGAGGGGGTCCAAACCGAAAACGTTGAAAACCTCCGGCATTCCAGGCCCGTGACTCCTTTCAAGGGCCTGCCTGTAGTGCACCAACGGGCAAAAATGGAAGCCCCCCAAATGTCGTGTGAGTCTCCTCGTTGCTCGTGTTTTCCCTTTGGGTTGCGAAAGAATCCGCACGGTTGCAGTTGCGAAAGAACTGCCCTTGGAGTATCATCTTGGGAACCTGGGCTGTTCCCGGATCCCCTGCGAAAAGTCAAAATGCAATTTGGTTTTTAGTGGAAACTACCACTAAACCCCAGGGGCTGGCTATCAACCACCACGTTTCGCGCTAAAATTTCTTGGGGAACAGCTCTCTCCCTCTCTCACCTCCACTATCACCCTAAAACCCTAAACATCTAAGGGGCTGGCTGGGAACCACGTTTCGCGCAATGTTGTGTTGTGAAACGGAAACGAAAACTCGCGATCTCTCGCGCCGATCCATCGGCCTCCGGCCTCCGGCCCGAAACTGAGGAAGCTGGGCAGCTCCTCCCCGGTCCAAAGGCCGAACTCCTGGCAGAAGAAGCCGAAGCTCTCGAGGCTCAGCATCACCTCCCGGGCGACCGCGACCCGGCGACCCGCAAAACTCCTCAGAGCCCGGCTCAGAGGGCTCCAAAACACTTCCCTTTGCTTTTTCGGTTTCTGGAAGAGTGAAATCGATTCCCTTTAAGACCAACAGGGGAAAAAATCACATCTTCATTTCAGCAAATGGAAGAAAATATGTCCCCTGAAAGATCACCCCGCTGAAGTGCCCCCCGAGTTGCTCTCAGTCCCCCTCGTTTCACAAATCGAATGAGGGCCACGCAGACTAAGCTGCCATGCATGCGCGCCTCAACGCGACAGACTTATCTGCCAAGAGGGTGGTTGCCTCCGCACCTCTTCCAGTTTTGTTCGTGCGGAAGGAAGCAGGGCAAAAATCGCCCTTAAAGGAAACACACTTTGGAACTGCCCAAAAAATGATACGTTGAAATCACCCCCCCCCAAAAAAAAACGTATAAGTTTCATATAAGAACCCCCCGGCTCAGGCAAACAAAAAAACACTCGCGTTCCGAGGAGCGAGGCCCCGCGCGATGTCCGTGTCCATGTAGGGCAGCTCGTCCCTCACGGCACTCAAGGGCGCGTTGGGGTCCAGGAGCCTGTCCGGCACCATGCCTCGGCTTCGATTAGTCGACCCGTGAATGGTCATTTACCTGGGCTGCCCGTTTTCAGATCCCTGCTAAAAGTGACTCACTTTTAGTGGGTTTGGTCATTTACAAGAGGAGCTCCCAACATCAAACCTCTGAGTCATAGTCAAACGCCGGTAGTAAAACGGTCGTAATCCCAGAACCATGTGAAGAGCGAGGGGGATATTCGCAGCCATGTATGGTTGGGATTGTCCCTGACTAAGCTGGGCTGCCCGTTTTTGGATCCCCCGCTAAAAGTGACTAACTTTTAGTGGGTTAAATGGACACTACCACTAAACACTAAAAGGCCAAAAGGCAAAATAATGGAAACCCAGGATCGATCAACCCCTGGCTGATTTGTTTTGGGGTGTCCGGTTTTTGTGGGAGGAACCACAAGGTTGATTCCAGGGTCAACGGTGTATAGAAGCCATCGCAAAAGATAAGAAGGTTGTCAAATGCTGTGGGCGCCTTACTTAACATGGCAGCTGACAGGTAAGGAAACTGGACCAGGTACTTACCCTCAGCTTGCACGTTGGTGAGGGCAACCCTCCTCCAATCATCAAAGCGGACAAAGGGGTTTTGGGCAACGGGAACCTTTCCACTTTTGCAGTTGGAAAGAGGGTCAGTCTATGCCCCCGAAGCTCTTTGAATTTAAGATGTCCGCTCAAAACCTAGGGTGCCGAGCCTCAAACGAAGACACGGGGCATCTACCGGTTGTGCGCTAACTCATGCTTCTTATTTGAAGGGTAAGTATCAAGCGACCGGGAAAAAGCACGGGAGCGCCGAACTTTGAGTGAAACCCGAGTTTTCGCCACGTGTTGCATAGAAACATGCAAGGCTCGTTTCGAAGGTTGATTGGGGACCATAAAAAGGGGAGGCTTGAATTGAAAGGGGCTTGGACACTGGACCGGCAAACTCAGCGCAGTCTTCCAACCTAGTGGACGCCAGAGGTCAGCTGCAAAAAACAGATTTGCACGGCCTCCCACAGAGAAAACTGGACACTTTGACATGGGCTACTGTGTTTTGTGTTGGGAACTGGAGAACTTATGTCTGGAGGCTTCCTGAACTCTGCTTTGAGGAGAATTCTGCCCTGGGCCCTCTGAGTCGCATTCCGTCCAAGGGACCCTTGCGCCCAACCAAACCGAACCAGCCAACCAGCCCTTTGCGACGAAAGGCGCGGGTGTTGACGAAGGAGCTGGCCAAAATCGGCAGCAAAGAGCAAAGCTGCATGAAGCCCAAATCACCACTGCGGCAAAAGCCTCTGGCTGCAGCTGCGAAGTGGGAAGTCTGTTTTATAATCAGAACCTGGTATTCAAATGGTCGTAATCCCAGAGCCATGTAAAGAGTTTAAAAGGCGGAATTCTGCACCCATTTATGGCTGGGATTCTCCCTTGCTAACCTTCACCTGTGACCGTTTCCTTTTATGAGTGGGTTGCCCATTTTGAACAAATACCCATGTACACGAGGAAATGCGAAAGGTGGATCATCCAGGAGCTGAATCGGAAGTCGGGATCGGTTCATCTCCTATCTCACAACTCCGTTTGGAAAGCTGCAGGAAACCGGCCAGCTACGCTTGACGACCGAAAGTCGCAAGGCCGACTCGTACTACAAGCCACGCTACGGCACAGGGATTCCACGCTCCCTATGTTCAATCTTTGGGGAAAGCCATAGGGTGAGCAGGCGACCGGGATGCGAGCAACGCAAAGGCCTCTCTCCGATCTTGCGTCAGCTCAAAATGGGCAAAGCAACACCGAAATCCGATTCCCGCGGGCACAGACCACACCTCCGAAAAAGATCCATGCTCAATTTGATATTTGCCAGTCCATGCCTGGGACCGGCTCTCCCCTCTTCCTGGCCCCCAAAAGCCGATGCCCCACCCCCCACCCCACCCACCCACCCCCTTTTCCCGGGTTCTTGGGGTCTCATGTCGGGTCCAAAGGGCTGTGGAGCATCGTGGACTTCCCGGCGTTCTGATCCCCCAGCAGCAGGAAGCTGCAGAGCCCGCACTCCGCACCCAGCTCGGGGAAAGCGATCACCGTCTCCAGGTCCACCTCACGAGTGACGAGTGCGGCCAGTTGGAGCCAAAACTCGAACGGCACAGACCTGGGAATATGGGTGTGTGCGTGTGTATTTATTTATTTATTTATCGATCTATCTATTTATTTCTATCTATCTATTTATCTATCTATCTATCTATAGTTCTATCTATCTATGTATTTATTCATTTATTTATTTATTTATTCATTTGTTTATTTATGTATTTATTTATGTATTTATTTATTTATTGATTCATGTATTTATTTAATTTATTTATATATATATAGATCATGGTCCCAAAATGTAGTCCATGGGGGTGTGACCATAGTATATATATATATATATATATATATATTCTGTACACAGATATATATATATATATATATTATGTTATCTATATAAAATACCATGTTTGGGGTTTGGCTTGAGCAAACCATCCATTTGAGGGTTCCCCGATTTTGAGATGAATCCATACGGGGCTAAACCCAAGTTGCATTAGAGGGCTCCTGCAAATTGTGAGGGTATCTCTTCCAGTTCGTTGAACAAACGCCCCCCGGTTTGCTGAGTCTTGATCCCCTTTCCGTCCAGTTGATTCCTCAAAAAATGCACGCTCGGCGAAGAACCCTGGCCAGGGATTGCAGCATTTGGGGAGTCCAGGTGAATCCACCTCCTCCAAAAAACTAGTTGACAAAATACTTATTTAATAGGGCATTCATTTCAAAAAATAGGCTCTCTTGTTTCCTGCTTTTTTGTTTGATCCACCGGCCTCCGGCACCTCTTCGTCATACAAGTCCGGGTGTCGGAAGCTGCAGCGCTGCTCCAGCCCAAAGCGGGTCTCCAGAATCTCCGGCGTGCCATCCATTTTGCCGCAGTCTCAGCCCGACGCATTTCTTGGGTGCCAGGGCTGGTTGAGCTAGAGCTGATCAGGGTGCTGGCTGGTAGGTGGAGCTGATCGGTGCCGTTTGGAGCTGGTGGATGCTGGTCAGTGCTGGTCAGTGCTGGTCAGTGCTGGTCAGTGCTGGTCAGTGCTGGTCAGTGCTGGTCAGTGCTGGTCAGTGCTGGTCAGTGCTGGTCAGTGGTCAGTGCTGGTCAGTGGTCAGTGCTGGTCAGTGCTGGTCTGTGGTCAGTGCTGGTCAGTGCTTGGTGCTAGATCTTTAGTTTCATGCTTGCAAATCTGGATGTGGGAATCTTGCCAACGCTGGGTTGTGTGTGGTCGGCCACCTTAGGCATATAAACTAGTACGGGCCAGGGTTGAGTGTTGCTTTTTTGCCTGCCCATTCTCTGAGACATCGAGCCTCTCTTGAACCGTCGGCGTCCGAGCTGACGGAACTGACGCGAGGTGTCTGCAAGGTCTCAGGGTCCTGGCAAGCAAAGGGACTTCAACCGGTGAATGATTTACATGCGATCGGAGTCGACCAGTCCAGGAAACCTCATGGCTCCCTCATCTAAGTCCTCCAGATTTGAGAGGTTAGAATAAGTTGGTACCAACTTTTTTCTGTAGACTATTTTAGTAGGGGGACCCTCCCCCAAAAAAGGGTAAGAGGGCACTACTGGGGGACCTAGTCATGGCTCCCTTACAAACTTTGCAACCACTCTCCCGGAGAGCAGGCCAATCATCGTGGCAGCACTGCTGCCCGTAGCACCCACCTGCTGCTCACCTCTGGACCGATAACCCGTATCCGAGTTCCTCTTAGAGCTTCTGCTTCTCTTTCTGTTTGCGGGCTTGTGGTGACTGGTGAAGTTCCATGTTGATCTCCTGCTATCAAGTGGAAGCCCAGGCATGGTATTTTCGTTTTGTGGGGGCTCCCAAAGAAAAGAACAGTAGTTTCGCCAACCCACAACTTCGGTTTGGGGGACCATCCCCAATCAACCTCTACCCTCTTTTAATTGTTTATAATATAACAATATATATATAGATATATGTTTATGTGTATTTATTTATTCTAAAAAGACAAAACGGCAGCGGCCTCCAGGTCAATGAAGCGCTTCCAGACCAGCTCCGGCATGTCCAGGCGCTCCTATTGCCAGCTCCGGCATGCCCCAGCTTCCGCCGCACACATCGGGCTGCTCTTTGGGTGGGAAAAAATGAAAACCCTTCAAAAAACTGGTCGGTCAAATTTCAGCTCCCCTGCTAAAAGTTTAATTTTCTGTGGGGTGAATTGATGGCTGGGAACCACCAAGAAAATGGTGTGCTCCCTCGTTGTCCAAAAACCAGCCTTTGCTCGGGGTAATCTAAAACGGGCCCGAAGGTGTGTGGGCACTGGGATTCTCAGTTCAGCGTGAAAGGCCATACCAATCAACCATGGCAGGTTTCTTCTGGCTGGCTTGATGGAACCAACTGTGAGGAAATACGGTCCAATTCAAGACTTTGGTGTGCTCTTCTTCGTGGGTGCAATGGAAAGTTTCAAGCCATTGGCATCACCGGGCTGCTGCTTCATGCTTCGATCAAAGTGGGTTTACGCTCACGGATTTAGGCTGGGGTAAGGTTGTTTCAGGGGTTTAGGGTCGGTTGGGGTAGGGTGGGTCTAAGGTGAGTTGTGTGTTGAAGGTTGGCTTAGGTGGGTTCAGTCTGGGTTTAATATTGGTTTATGGATTGCTTGGGTTCGCTTTGGGTTGGTTTAGGGTGGATTTAGGGGTTTAGGGTGGGTGTTGGGGTGAGGGTAGGTTTGTTGGTTTAGGGTGGGTTTAGGGTTGCCTCAGAGTGGCAAAAATGATAGCCCTCCCTCCCACTTACATGGAGGCTGTCACAAGGTCTGAGGAAAATGGCCCTCCAGCGACCTCCAATCAGGATTGAACCAATGAATCTACAACAAGTTTGGGGTGCTTTCAGCAGGAAACCTCCCTTCAGGTGAATTTCCTTTCAAAAGCCCAAAAACCAAAAGGGGTCTTTCGTTTTGACACGTCGCTCTGTGGGCATGCTGACACACCTGGCTGCCACTGGCTGCCACTGGGGTGAAGCAGAAGGTCTTAAACTGGGACCCTAAATTGAAAATGCCGTGCTGTAAAGTTAAAGAAAGTGTGATGGACAAGTATACACAGGGGCTGGGTTTGGAAACCTGTACATTGCATCAAGCCCAGACATGATGCCGTACTTGGGAATTGATGCACAAAAGAGCGAGTCGATCCTTTGCGGAATTGTGAATTGCGCGCAAGATGCTGTGGTGAGTTTTGGACGGTTCATTCCGACAATTTCAGACTCCTTCGTCCAACGGCAGGTTGCTACTTGAGGAAGTAAAAAGGTGATGCTTGCAGCGTCAAGCAGCAACAGGAGGCTGCAAAAAGCTGCAAAATGTCAAATGGGCAAACCACAAGAAACAACACAAAAGTGCAACCAGGAATAAGTCTTCTGTGTGTGTGTGTGCTGGCTGCAGCCCTTCTGCGAGGAATCAACACCTCCCAATGGTTTCATTGCTGGTTCGCTAATGAACTTATCTCAATAGCAGCCCCTGAGCTTTGCATACCATCAACAGTCGAAAGTGTTTCTTTTGAGAAGGTATGGCACTTTTGAGGGAGCCACCCCCAGCTCGTGTTGTCGAACTCGGCCCTCCACCCATCGCGTCCTGGTTTACGGCAAGGTTGCAGAGGGCCTCGATACAATTCTCCGGCACAGAATCTCTTGCGATTTGGATACAATTCCCTTTACCTGCTTGTCCTCGAGCTTAACAGTTCCGCTTCATCGTTGCGTGTCCTTTTTTTCCAGAATACCGCTTTTTTTTGCGGGTTTTCAAGGGAAGCCAAAGGAAAAGCCACCATTTGGGGGTCCCCTGAATAGAAAACACGCCCATCTTCACTGACACGGCCGGAGCCGCATACCTTTCCCTCTGGTCGACTCGGATTTCCATCGATTGTCCGGGATCTCCGGCGCGGGCGCGCTCGATCTCGCCCACCGAGTCCTGCCGCACGGAAGACCCTGCTTGAGAGTATCCTCCATTTGCTTTTCTCGCCCCCTGAAAAAGAAAGAAAAATATGTCCAAAGTGACAGGGACAATTAGAACGTAGTCATTTCAGCAAATGGAAGGTATGTTTCATCAAACAAGAGGTGCCCGGCCTCTTTCATTTACAATCAACCCCTCTGGCATCAAGCTCGTGCCCCTGGTCTCCCACGTCCATGTTTGGCCACGTCCGTATGCCGGTGCGGCTTGTTTTTTCTGCGAAGTGAACTGGCGCCACAAAAAGAAACCAGGTCCCAAAGACGGACGCATTCATGAAACTTCACCTCTCCTCAAGGTCCACGTACACCGTCCAGGCCTTTGGGTTGTGCGGGTGCACCTCAGGCAGCAAAGACAAACATGGAGTACGCCAATCACCGGATGGGTTTGGTTTTTCTTCCTAAGCGGGGGGGTTCTGTTTTTTCCTTGGGGGGGATGATTTTTCTGCCTGCTGATCTGTGCCTTCTGAGTTCCTTTCTGGGGGGGGGGGGGGGGAGCATCTGTTCTGACCTGATATGTGCTACCATCCAAATAGACCTGCCCTTTTGATGGGAAGCACGGACATAAACACCAAAACCAGCGAGTTTTGGGGCGCGCTGCGCAAAAGCCTCATGGTCAGCAAGAGTGACACGGCCAACGGAAAATTCCTATTGTGCTTGAGGGACCCCAAAAGGACCCCACTTTCATTGTTCCACCAATGCAGCTCTAGACTCTAGAGGCTTCTCCCATTCCAACACCCAACAAAGGCAGGTTCGGCGTTGCGCTCGTGTAGGGTTCTCAGGTGCGCACACCTGCATGCATGCTAGTGTGCGGTCACACTGCTTACACATCTGTGTGTCTGTGGGAAGTGACAAATATGATTGGAGAACTTTGGCCTCGTGACCGGAGCAACTTCAGAGCCACAACCTCTCGGAGTGGTTTGCTTTGCTGTGAATCGAGCTCTCTCGACCTTGGCATGGGTGTCATGGTCAAAACTCGAACCGAGGGACATGGCCTGGCTTCCTGCATAAGGGCGATTGGATGATGGACAACCGCTGAGCTCTACCCAAGGAAGGAAGCCAGGTGGGCGTGTCAAAACTTGTTGAAAACAGAAACCCTCTAAACACTGATGCAAGTTGCACGTGACAGCCAGGATCCCCAGCTTTCACGCACACACACAGGTTTGTCACCCCCCCTCTAGCGCCTCCAGGAACTTGCCGTAGATGGTGCCTGGGCTGTGCCAGAAGACTTTCAGGCGCTTGAAGGGTTCAAAATAGAGCGACACCCAAAAGTGAAGGGTTTCACTTTGGCTTCACTTGTAAACAGTCAATGAGTAGTTCTTTTGGCTTCCCTTTTAAACGAGCGAAAGGGAACCCTTATGAAACGCACACCCTGAGTACTTGAGCCCCCGAACCACAACCTGCCCATAGAGACCTGGCAAAATCGACTTCGAGATCAAGAAATGGCCGTGTTCTTGTTTTCTAGAACCCCTATCGCGGAGTTGTTCAAGCAAAACAACTCCGTTCCCCAACAGACATTCTGCTCAACAACCATGCCTCCATCAGATCTGATCACGGCGCGGGAGACCATGAGCCTCCAGTGATTCCTCGCGCATTGCCGAGGCATCGTCCGGAAGGCAGTGCCGCCCTGCGCTCTCGCCGCACAAACTCGCCGAGTACCCCTTTTGGGTCGCTGGCCATCCAAGTCCCAAGCGGCCTGCCTCTTCGACCAGTCCCCTTGGCCCCCTTGGTCACGCTCCTCGTCGAAAGCGACGCCAAGGACCAGCGAATGACGCTACTTGCGGAATGTGAGAATGAACCCAGGAGTCCCCTTAAAGGAAACAACCGGATAGTTGGATAGATGGGGCATTCCCTCATTCCCTACTGAGCACCAGCAAGACTACTGCAATCCCTTCCGATGCGTGGATGATTCGTCTTTGAGGGCACCCTGTTGCGGGACACGTGCGACATGTGACAATTGCGGTCCAGGCTTGGACGCAAGGCTGACGGGCCAATGCTACGGGCCAATGCTCCGGGCCAATGCTACGGCGTAGAGCCCGCTTGGTTTGAAAAGCTTCCCTACCCACAACCGTCTGCAGTGGCCTCCACACTTAGTGTCAGGCCTGCTGGCTTGTGGTCCTTTTGGTAAAATAGATGGCCCTGGTAAACGGAAAAACACAATCCATTTATTTCTAGCCAAACTAACCTAGAAAGGACACCTAGGTTTTCCCTCTGACTGTGCGACACAGCGCAATCAGTCCAGCCACGAACACCGTGGCCAGGCAATAATGAATCTTGCCACGAATGCTGTGGCCTGCAACTATACTTCCTACAACGACCTGCTGGGCCTCAGGTTTATATGGGTCAGCAGTTGAGACAAGTGCTTGGGACAACCCAATGTTCCCATGCCCTACGGAAGCAAGCCACTTTTTCTCCGGGGCATGAGTCTGAGTCTGTTTTTGTTTGGAAACATCCTTTTAGCCTTGATTCAAAGGAAAGCCAAAAAGCATGGGGCCTTCGGGGGAGCGTAAGCCCTTATTTGGGCTCCCTGCCCCCTCCCCTCTCTTCTCCCAACCACTCCCCATGGGTGTTTTCTCTGGACACGTACCCGAAGCGCCGAGGAAAACTTCTGGTTTTGGCCCCCCGGCGGCATCGGTCGATGTTCCCCAGCCGCATCTCCAGGTCCGCATAGTCCAAGAAGATCCGCTCCTGGCGGAGGGCGGATGAGCGCGATGGGGTCTGGGGCGTGTGCACCTGGATGTTATGATGGACATATTGGTGTATATAATGGATCAGAATGGGGGTTGCTTTGTAGGGAAACCTGCATGGCTGTCCTGTTTTGAGGAAGCCCTTTTTTTTCTGGCTGGCTGAAAGGAACATGCAAACGGAAACCACCCATTTTGAGGGCGGACAAGCGCGGCCAGGGAGCACATTCTGCGGGTCATAAAGCGGGATACAATGTTTGAGGATCGGCCAGGCCACACGTTGCTGCCAAACTTTCTTTTGGCTCGTACGGTTTTCCAGGAAACCCTGTAAGGAGACCCGAAACTTGTGGTACACTGGTTCAAGCCTCATGGTTCCAGAAAATCAAACTGTTATTTGCATTGCAAGGTTGTATTGATTCCTTCATTTATGTGTTCATCCAGTTCTAAAATAATAATGATGATGATGACGATACTGAGAATAATAATAATAATAATAATAATAATAATAATAATAATAATAATAATAAAGATCATGATGATAATCATAATAATAATGATAATAAAAATAATGATAATGATGATAATCATAATAAGAATGATAATGATGATAATAACAATAATACTAATGATAATAATAATAATAATAATAGTGATGATGATAATGATAATGATAATGATACTGACGATAAATAATAATAATGATAATAATAATGATAATATGTTTTTTGTTATAGCAATGATTATATAAAAAAAAAAAAAAAAAAAAAAAAAAAAAAAAAAAAAAAAAAAAAAATACTAATAATAAACTATGGCCAAAGCGATATCGTACTCATAGTGGCCTACTTGTGTATCACAGAAAGGGCAGTTTTCAACGCTGACTCGTGGAGGCGACGACTCGACGGAAGTGCGAGGTTCGATGTTTGTGTGATGACTCCACTGCAGATTGACATGCAGCCCAACAAGGGGGTCCCCCAAAAAGGAGACTCTTCGAAAGGTGGAGAGGGTTTTGGAAGATCGTGAAAAGGCCACCAGTTCACTTTCATGTTGCAAAAAGAGTACCAAAACTAAAGACATATGGGTTCGTCTCACAACCGGGAGACGCAACCAAAGGCTGGTTTCCCTTTGCTTCCCCCGTCAACCACGCCTTGGGCTTCCTTTCTTTGAGCCCGTGGACTTCATTTCAGCTCCCTTGGGCCGTTGGGAGTTCAACCGGACACATTTGGATCTCAACACGCCGTTGGTTTACTTCCTCCAGATTTGAGGGCTTAGAATAAGTTGCCACCCACTTTTTCTCGGGTGCTTTCTGCTCCCCTGCTAAAAGTGACTAACTTTTAGTGGTTTAATGGAAAACCCATGAGTTGGCAAAAAGTAAAAGTCCTAACATCCAAGCAAAATGCAACAAAGTTGTGCTGTAGTCTATTTTGGGGGAACCCTCCCAACCAAAGAAAGGGTGAGAAAAAGGGCACCAATTGCTGGGGGACAGGTTTACAGACCGAAGCGGAACCCACGGAACCCACGCCATGCTCCTTCTGGCACTCCGCGATGGCGCGGCCGTAGATGCGCCGTGCCCGATCCAGCTCCAGCTGGCGCACCTCGCCGGGCACCCGGGGGGGGGGGGGGGTTGGGGTACTCGGATGGCGCACCTAGCCGCGGCCATAAAAAGGGCACCTCGGTTCTGGGGCGGGGGGGAGGTTGGGTTACTTAGAGGATGTTGAATAGCAATGTCTGTAAGAGCACCTCGTTTGGGGCCCTTTGAGTTGTGAGACACACCCTGCAAACTAGGTGGGGGGGGGTGTCTTATGGGAGATGATCCGTCACACGTTGGCTGAATCCCACATTGACATGGATTCAGACGTTGAGCCCAAAAAACGGATTCTCAACACCCAACTAGCACAGTCATAACTCTATGTAAAGCCAACAAGGAACAAGGCAAAAACTCACATCATGTCTAGAATCTCCTTTTGGGGGGACCCAGACCCTGTTCGGGGTTCCATGTTAGTTTGCAGGGGAGTAACCTGTGGAAAACCGACCCGTTTACGTGAACGTGTTAAACTCGGGGAAGTACCCTCTTGGGCACATAGCAGGGCAACAAAATTGGGTTTGCAGGTCCTATAGGCTATGTTAGAGGAAGTGTTCCATGGGCAAATAGGTAACATTCTGTGGAAAACAGAGTTTGAAGGGCAGCCAAAAGTAAACAATCCAGTGCAACTTCCATGGGCAAATAGGTAACATTCTGTGGAAAACAGAGTTTGAAGGGCAGCCAAAAGTAAACAATCCAGTGCAACTTTAAGAGACATCCACATGGTCGTTTGACGGCATCTTGAACATAAATTCAAAAGCAAGTTGCGCTTTGGGAAAGCTGCAGAGAGTAATAGCATGAGTGGCCGCAGTGGTGGCATCGTCCTCGTCGCCGTCGTCATCATCATCATCATCATCATCACCATCATCATCATCATCATCATCATCATCATCATCATCATCATCATCATCATCATCATCATCATCATCATCATCATCATCATCGTGCTCCTCCTTGTCATCCTCCTCTCCTCTTCCTCCTCGACATCGTTATCGTCATCGTCATCCTCGTCATCGTCATCCTCGTCATCGTCATCCTCCTCCTCATCATCAGCATCAGCGTCTTCTTCTTCTTCTTCTTCTTCTTCTTCTTCTTCTTCTTCTTCTTCTTCTGCTTCGTCTTCCTCTTCCTCTTCTGAATCCGCTTTTTCCGCCATCATCAGCGTCATCATGAAAGAAGCAATGTCTCTGCACACCCCGCAAGCTGTCAACTATTACGTGGTGCCATGGACTCGCATAATGTGGACCCGGTTTTAGTGGGGAGTTATCACTTTTGGAGAGGAACACCCCCAGATTAATAAACATTAGACATGTTGACATTAATAAACATTAGACATTATTAAACCCCCCCCCACCCCACTTTTAGACATGTTGACCCCATGGGGTTTATGAATCGGTCAACATTGCTACTGATTGTCTAGCAGGATGTGTCGAACGAGCTCAACCCTGCTCCATGGGCCGAAGCTTTCGACATGGCGCAGGCTGAGCACGTCCATGGCGGATCGGCCATAGAAGGGCTGAGTTGCGTTTAAAAAAAAATGCATGGGTGTATACATATATATATATATACATATATATATATATATATGTATATATATACCTATGCTCAGTTGCCCAGACCAGCAAAAGCTTAACCTTTTGAGGCCACGACCTAACAAAAACGAGGTCAATAGGTCGGCTTTGGGCAAGCGAGTACATATTAATATACGGGAATGTTCGGAAAATTCATGACCTCAGCCTTGACGCGCAAGCGCGCAATGTTTGCCATGGCTCAAAGTTCCTCCAGTTCGCCCGCCCCGCGAAACCTGACTCGTGCCATGCCTGCTTCCCTTCATGGAAACCCTTATCATGCTTCTCTAAATGCGCTACCTCAAAGGAGTCCACGACCCTCTCTAGCAACCCGAAGCAACAAGGGTGTGTTGACCATGGCACATAGAGAGGAGGCGTCACAACCGGCCTCGAACTCCGCGTAGAGCTTCCAGATCTGGCGTGCCGCTCAAGCATTTGCTGGGGGGCAGCTTTTCTTGTTGGGCTTGCTAGACACATGGGCCTCGCAGAGCGCAGGCAGTTCCTACGAGGGAGGCACCCAACATTTGGCCACTTGAGCCAAGCCTTACTTGCAGGGCTTTGTCAAAGCGGTGTCCGCACTTTTGGAAAGGGGTCCAACAAGCGCCGTGTCCCAAAAGGGCCATGTTGCACTCTCAAGTTCCACCTTCCCAAAGTTCCATTGAGCCGTCGGATGCCGCGGGCTGAAACACCAAACACATAAGTAGTTCCCTCCGACTGACACATATCACCCAGGACCCCAAAAAGGTGGGGGGCTGGTGAGACACCCGAAACACCCCGGGACACCTGGGCCAAGACCTGCCTTGGCGAAGGAGAACTGCTTGTGCGGCACCGCTTTCAGCAAGGCCTCAGGCTTCAGGCGCCGCTGTTCGCTGCACCGAGCGATGTGTCTTTCTCAACTTGGGTGGGTGTCATGCACCGGACATCTTTTGCAAGTTGGAAAATGCGGCACCGCTGTTCGTTACCCATCGATCGTGATGGGTGCCATGCACCTTTGAGCATAGTTCCAGGCCAGCCCCACTGTGGATGTGGATCATACATGTGCCGATTCGAGGGCCTTTGAACGAGCGCTCGCCAAGTTAGTAGCCCTCATCAACGGTGGAAACAAAGGACGCCCTTTGTGTCCGCACTTCGAAAGGAAACATGTGTTTTGTTGGTCGGATCAAAACAACCGCCACCCCAAGAAAAAACACATAGCTTTGTTGACTGAAATTGCAACAGACCCCCTCCACCCAGGAACAAAATGAAGAAAAAACATCGAAACAAAGGGCGGAATGAGCACCCATCTCAATGCGTCAGCAGTCAGCCTCGGCTCCTATGGGCACCCCAGCGTCGTAGACGGCCCTTGCCTTCTCGATGTCACCCGTTTGCAGCTCCTGGGCGTGTTCTCGCCCCTTTGAAGCCGCGGTTGAAATGAGTCAGAATCAAAAACCGATCTGTATTAAAATCATCACAATCCCAGAACCATGTAAAGAATTAAGAAGGCGGATTTGCGCAGCTATTTATGGCACGGATTGTCCCTTAACCTTCACTTACCCGAATGTTGATTGTGACTCAAATGACAACCAAATGAAAGTCGTGAGCTTTTGGCAAGCCTCACAAACAATCGATCCTTTTCAAGCCCACAGAGCATCTTTCTGCGTGCGCAAGCATAGTATCAAACAAACAGCTGAGAACAAGCGGAAGTTCTGAAGAGGGTTATACCCCCAAGAAAAAGCCAAAATGGCCCTGTGCTTCAAGAGTTCTTCCGATTCCCAAACCTTGGGTGAGCCACTCCGCTAACGAAGCAATCTGTAAATGATTGGCAGGTGTCAAAACTGGAAGCATGACAAAGGTTGGGGCTTGCAGCCGAAAGAATCAAAGAGCACTTGTTTTGTTGTAAAAAAAAGTGTTGAAAAGGGGCTTGGTGGCCTTTCACTAGCTGAGTTACAACCCTGGATGCCAAAAAAGAGTGCAGCTCTAGAGTAGCACCATGGGTGGACGGGCCGCGTTTGATGGCGCGGGAATGTTTGGTCAGATGACTTTGGTTCCGGCGAAGGACGCGGTGATTTTTCGGGCTCGGCGCCTTGTGGAAACTTGGTGAGTTCTTGAACTTGGGTTTGGAGCGCCAGCCAACATGCATGGCCTGTTCAACATCGAGGGTTGGCCAACCCAACCCCTTCGCCACCTTGGCCCCTTCTTTCTTGGCCCCTTCTTTCTTGGCCCCCCCCCCCGCCTTGCGCCCCTCCCACCCCTCAGGCACGCATTTTCTTCGCCGCGAGCACGAGGCGCACCAAGCTGTTGGCAACCCCCCTCGCCGGCCTTCCGGACGCCTGGCATGGCACAAACAGGGCCTCACAGACCGCCGCCAAACAAACCTCGATCAAGGAAAACAACATGTGCAACTACTGTGGATGGTTGCGAAATCTTGCACCACGTTGAATCCATGGGAAACCATAGTTTGTTGGTATTTGCAGGGGCATCATCATTCCAGCGTAGACTCAACTTGCATCTGACGCCATGGCTCAGCCCCCAACTTACGACAGTCGATTCACTGGTCCAACCTGGCTTTGAGCGGCTTGCCCCTGACCATTCGTCTCACACGCCACATCCGCGCGTGTGTGTTCTGTCACAATCTAGTTTCCACGTCTCAGTCGACTGGACTCGCTCTCAACATCCGCGAAAACGATGGCCCCTCCCCCTCCATGCATTTCGCAAGGAAATTGGAGACGGTTCTGCATTCGTTCGGCCCCCATTCCTTTGGGGGTTCTAAATTAGGCAACAGCTCTTTGGGTTTGCCCTGCACATCCCAAGCAACAGGGACCCAAAATGGGGGCTCCACATGTTTAGCCCCTTTTTTGGTTCGAACCCCACTGTTGGTTGCGTTAAAATGGAACCCAAAGAGAAACCCATTTTGAGAAGCTCCCACTTCGGGGGAGGGGAATCACTCAACTTGGCCGCATCCCGCCTGCGGCGCCAGCGCCAGCGCATTGGCGCAAAGCACGGCACCTGCCCGGCAAACGTTGCGTCCGCGACGTGGCGTGAGACACTGTTGCAGGAGTTGGAAGGAAACTCAATGGATGTTGGTCCAAAACGAGTCTTACATGTGTCAAATACTGTAAGTAGTTGAACATCTGGGGAGAAAAGAGGACAAAGAGGTCTTCAGATTTTAGGGGTGCTTGGCAAGAAAGCAGTAGCCTTGCTGTGTTGTGTGAGGTGGCAAACCACTTTTGTACACGTGTTCCCACCAAACATGTTTGCAACTGGCGCTCTCCATTTGACCCAACACAAGCCTTCACTGAGAAAAATGCCAGGGTTTCAGGTGAGCTTCGGGGATGGGCGAAAGCCCTTTCCGCTCTCCCGCTGCCCGGTTCAAGCGAGGAATCCAATCCTTTCAGCTTCAACCACTGTTGTTTGCCTCACCAAATAGAAAACAAGGCTACTGTCAAAATTAAGCAAGCAGGAATTGGACCGCAGGTCTTAGTCCATGCTTCCATTTATCAGGATTCCTTTCTTGGTACCAATTTTTGACTCACTGCCATATCTTGCCAGGTCAAAGCGAGGCAAGCCTTTCAGCCCGCCTGCTCCCCGTCGATCAAAGGCATTTGCAAAGTGCTGCAGCAGCTCAGCTTGACGCTGCCACAGGCATCGCTGCTCGCTCTCCTGCGCTGAACAGCGGCAGCTTGACATAGAGCCCCGACATCCGCATCTCTTTTTTGGACGCCCTCCCTTGTCTTGCTGTGTTCCACGTTAATTTGTAGAAGGCTAAATGCACCGATGGCAGCAGAACCAACCAGCTGCAGAAGATGCAAGGATGTTTTGGTCTGGCCGTTCTTCAGGGCAGAGTTTGTCCAGCACATACTGCCTCCCGCAACATCATTCGCACCGGCTGGAAGCATAGTTCACTTCATCGTTCAAACACGTCGTGAGGGCCCGCCATAGGCAAAGACACAACCAGGTCAACCAAAAGTCGCTATCAGTTGTCCACCAAGGGCACCTGGGCCGTGCAGCGTGCGGCGTGCGCAGATGGATTCGAGGCTTCAAAACCCAGAGACGAAGACCCCCAGCCGGGTAAGGGAGACCACGTGGCATGCCATCTTTTTCGGTCGCACAACAACTTCCCGGCAAGGCATGAACAGAGTCTCAAGTCGAAGTTGGATCAGTCGGGTGAAGGAATGGGAATGCTGAAAGGTGCCATGGCGCCAGGCCTGCATTTGCGGGCAGGGGCGTGAGTTTCCGGTGATTCGTTTGTAACAATGCAGACTCAACATCTGATGTGCTTCTAAGATTGATCTGGGTGAATTCTGATAATTATCCTGAACCTGAAATGAGGGAGTCCCCAAGAAAGCAACCTTCATCATGAGGTCGCCCGGATCCCGTTGTGAGGAGTCACTATGTGCCCAGCCAACTGCTTGGTTGCAGGGGGACCTGCACTTCCCCGTCACACAACACTGTTACAGAGTCCCCATGTCGAAGCACGGAATAAACCTTGCAGATTCATAGGGGTGTTTCTCGACAAGGGGAAACTGGTCCTTTTGGTTTCCTCTGAATAAAACAACCCCCCAAAACAAAAAGGTACCTGAAAAACACAGAGGCCCGTCCCGTCCCTCCCTCCCGCCATCATCAGCTGCCGCGCCGCCGCAGGCGCAACGTGCACAGAAGCGACGTCGTCTGAAGCCCTGTGCCAGACGTCAAAGGCGCGCTCCCACTTTGAGGCCTGCCTCGGGTGGTGCTTTTTTGCGGCCCATTTGGCATATTGGGAAAAACAAAAGAAAGCCAGCCAAAGCTGCTGCTTTTCTCGCGGATTCCCCCCGTGACCTGTGATACAGGCTCAATGTAAGGAGCCTTCATACCGTGTGAGGCCCTTGAGGTCGAAGAACAATTGTCCCAGACTCGGGGAAAAAGGTGAAAGGAGGACAACTCTGGGCTGTTCCCAGACCCCCTGCTAAAAGTTTCACTCTTAGTGGTTGAGTAGAAACTACTGCTACACCGACTAAGAAGCTAAAAACCTCAGGAACCGGATGGTTGGTTTGAAACATAAACACCCTTGGTTTTGCATCGAGGAACATGCCAACAACAAATGCACTGGAGGTCTACTCAGAGAAAACCTCAGCCGGGCTACAGGCAGGCCGACACCAAGGAGCAGTAGGTGATCCTCGGAGCGCGTAGTGTGTTTTTTCTCCGGGTGCATTTGGAGTGACAAAACACGCGCTCGCTTCCGAAAGTCGGGGGGGTGTTTTTGGGGTTGGGGGGGGGGGGAGAAACCTAAAGGCTGCCCTGGAAACATGAACGTGGGCGGTGGACCGTGATGCTGCAAAGGCCGGCCTAAGGATACCATTCCACCCCCCACCTTTGGCCTGCCTTCATGTGAAAGAGGGAACCTTGTCACTGAAACTTCCTCCTGATTCCGTGGCCTACCTCAGGCGTGTTGGAAAGAAAAGGAGGGCATGCGAGGCATCCACCTCCTCGGCCAGTATTCATGCCAAAGAAACGTCCCGTGCAGCAACTGACTCCTGCCATCCACCAAGACACATGATGAACTAAAACTAGACCTTGCCAATCAAAGGCAACCACAACTCAACCTTCTCGGAAACTAGCCCGGAACCCCCGAAACCTTTCTCGGAACCGCCCCGTGAACCCCCGCAACCACACCCCTCCTATCAGGGCAAAGACAGGCCCAAAGCTTTCAGCAAAGGTTATGAAAAACAGGATTTTTTTTTAAAAAAAAAAGGACAAGGCAAGCGCAGACCTAAACCACCAAGAAAAAGTGGCAAGGAAAAAAACAAAACGCAGGCCAGACTAAAAAAAAACAGAAGAGGAGGCGAAGCTCCGCCGGGCCGCTGGTTCTTCGGCCCTGGGTCGTCGAATGTCAGCGCCAGCGCCTGTTGCCAAGCCGCCGCCTTGTCGCAGGCGCCTCGGCCGGAAGCGGCGGGACCCGTCCGCCCGGGTCCAATGCAGCGCGGCGCTTGAAACGGGCGGCACGTCCCCTTTTGTTTTTGATATTTTTTTTGGCGGGGGGGCGGTCACCTCTTTTGGTGGGCTTCAGGGAAGCCAAAAGGAAACCATAATGAAACACTCAGGTACCCCCTTTCTTTGGCTTCGGCTGGGGGATTGAAGCAGTGGGAACCCAAGCAATTTGGGTGGGCAGAATTGGCAGGCCCCTTCTTGTGGTCCACAAGAAAAAGCAACAGTTGGAGGCAAGTTGGAGGGACTTTGTGTGAGTTGGAGTGGGTGAAAGCCTCACAGTACGCCCGTGCAAGTTGGAGTGGGTGAAACCCTCACAGTAGCCCAACAAAAAAAGCAAGAAGATACGTCAACAGTTCAAAAGCCGCATACATACATGTAGGGAACTCCCCAAAGAGCTACATTGGCGCTACATGAAACTCGTCACGCAAGCGGCGCATCTTTTATGTGAATCGGCTGCTCACTCCATAACAGCTCATGGGTCCGTTTCGCTGCCAATCAGCAGTGATCTCCCACCATCTGCCTTCCCGGCATTGTGGGTGAGAAAGAGGAAGCGCGTGGAACGACAATGTGCTTTTGTTTCGTCAGTGTGGGGTGAGGTGTGCTGTAGCAGTTGAACCGGTCTGCGTTGGTTTGTCGCCCTGAAACACGGACGTGACACATTAACGCACTTGGCCAGACCTCGGCCCTCCACGAAAAAGTCAACTGTTTGCTTGCTAGAAAAAAAGTTGGTTCTCGGACCTGTCAACGAGCAAAGGGCCAAAAGAGCTTCTCACGAAGTTTGGACCAAAGGATTGGCGGCATCAGCGGAGCTTGTGGTGGACTTGGAGCCCCAAAAAGGGTCAAATCACGAACTTGCAGGCACAGATTTGCTGGAAAGAATGACAAGAAAACGGACACCAAACACGCAGGCCTTGTTTTCCTCACCACTCAGACTCTGAAACACAAGGTAGAAAAGCGTCTGGAGGCCACCACCCCCCCTGAAGGAACAACAAGGTACCAACCCCTTACACAGTGGCTGCCAAAGTGTCCCATGCAATGCTGGGGGGAAGTTCTTTGCGTCTACCTAAGACTGCAGGAATTCTCGCAGCCTCCTGCCAGCTTCCTTCAGCTCGGACTCGTCTTCGGTCATGGAAGGGCGGCGGATGGGCCCAAACAGCAACGTGAAAGGACAAACAAAGTCTGACGTGGGGGTCGCGCCCCTCCCCAACTGCCCAACGCTCCGCCAAGATTGAAACTTGGCGGAGCTGCCTGGGGCTTGGCCATTTCCCAGCCCGGTCAAAGGCGCGGGCGACAATTTCTTCTCCTCTTCCGCAACACATCATGCCCACGAGGCCAAAGAGGCCCAACGGACGCCGGGCATAGCCCATGGAAATCAGCCGGGCCATTAAGCAAAATGTCTTTGCAAACCTGTCTTATCCAGCTGGCCAGCATGGGGCTCCGGAACGGCCGGGATGGCTCTCTCGAAATGCTTCCGCAAAACCTGCGCGAGCGCTGGCGGAAGGCCAGGCCCATACCGATGCGGCAAAGCTCTTCGTTGCCGGAGTTCCGGGACTTGAGGATGTTCTTCAACTTGAAAAAGTCTTTCTCGTCGTGGTTCTTCTCCGCGCAGACGCACACTCCGTCCTCATTGGGATACGATGCCAGCTTGGGCTCGGCGAAGTAGTGGTAACGAGGAACAAACTCCCTCTTTCCTTGAGCATCCAACTTCATGGCCTTGCTCTTTCTGCCCTTGACTTTCTGTTGAAAGTTTCCACGGGCCGAGGTGAGGAGCCGGCTGAAGACGACGCGGGCTAGATGAGGCTACGCCTGACACGCAGAAGCTCCAGAAATTGAAGCGAGTGTCTCACGCCACTTCGGGCGTCTTTGCAAGCCTGCGCGCCCGCTGCACTTCCGCTGCCATTGACCCCATTCTTCGGCCCCGGTCAAAGCCAAACGTTGGCAGCCAGTTGCTGCTCTTCCTGGGTTCCGCTGAGTGCGTGCACAAACGTCAATATATGCGCGTCCTTTGCACGCGCAGTGTTTCTACAAAAGCGCTTCTAGAAACAAACTGCGTTTTGCCTGGAGTTATCAAAATAGATTGCGATTTAGGGGGCAGAAACTGTTCTCGAGCTATGCGGCTTCCGCAGTGGTTTGCTCGGGATCATTGACATAGCCCCTCGTTCCCGACAATGACAAAAACAAGCTGCGGCTTCTGCAGCGCTTTGCTCGGGGTCGTTGGCCTGGCCCCGACAAACACCCATTTGGCACGATCAAAGAAAACATGGAACTAGTGGCAAAAACAAGATGACGGGTTCTATGGGGCTCCGTGCGTTGGAGCCGCTGCGTGTCTGTGTTGCTGAAAGGTGTGCTTCGTGGAGGCAGCCTGCATGCGGCTGGTTGGAAATCAAGAAACCACGTGCCTGAAATCATGGAAGGGTTCCGTCAAAAGTGCCAAAGCATGGGCTTCACCTCCACAAAAACCCACATTTCGCGGTCCGTGTCTGCGTGACAAAGTTCTCACCTGGCTCGGCCAAGCTCCTGATGCTTGGTCAAAATCAAAATCTGGGGCCCACCGTCACCGCACACTTCAGGGGCTAGGTAACCTCTCAAGAGCTCCGTGCTCTGCATTGAGCCAGCTAGCAGTCCAGGCCAACTGTCTCCTGAATCATTTACAGGGGAAGTGAGAAACACAGGAATCAGCAGAATCCCTATCTGAGCCAAAATGCTCTTCTGGGGAATTAAGCCAAGCGCACACCTACGGCTACACGTTTGCCCAATGTATGTGTGTATGTATGAACGTACGCACGTATCTGTATTGTATAGTATCGTATAGTATCTTATCGTACCCATTTATGTATGCATGCATGCATGCATGCATGCATGTATGTATGTATGTATGTATGTATGTTAGTACGTAGGTATGTATGTGTGAATGATCGTATAGTATCGTATAGTATCGTATAGTATCGTATAGTATCGTATAGTATCGTATAGTATGGTATAGTATCGTATAGTATCGTATAGTATCGTGTCGTATCGTATCGTACCCATTCATGTATGCGCGTACGTACGTACGTGCGTGCGTGCGTGCGTGCGTGCGTGCGTGCGTGCGTGCGTGCGTGCGTGCGTGCGTGCGTGCGTGTGTGTGGGTGCGTGCGTGCGTGTGTGTGGGTGCGTGCGTGCGTGCGTGCGTGCGTGCGTGCGTGCGTGCGTGCGTGCGTGCGTGCGTGCGTGCGTGCGTGCGTGCGTGCGTGCGTGCGTGCGTGCGTGCGTGCGTGCGTGCGTGCGTGCGTGCGTGCGTGCGTGCGTGCGTGCGTGCGTGCGTGCGTGCGTGCGTGCGTGCGTGCGTGCGTGCGTGCGTGCGTGCGTGCGTGCGTGCGTGCGTGCGTGCGTGCTTGCGTGCGTGCGTGCGTGCGTGCGTGCGTGCGTGCGTGCGTGCGTGCGTGCGTTGTGTGTGTGTGTGTGTGTGTGTGTGTGTGTGTGTGTGTGCGTGTGTGCGAGTGTGCGTGTTTGCGTGTG
>CAUJNA010003697.1:117500-143312 GCA_963377175.1 Effrenium voratum | reverse complement strand
GTGCGTGCGTGCGTGCGTGCGTGCGTGCGTGCGTGCGTGCGTGCGTGCGTTCGTGCGTGCGTGCGTGCGTGCGTGCGTGCGTGCGTGCGTGCGTGCGTGCGTGCGTGCGTGCTTTCGTGCGTGCGTGCGTGCGTGCTTGCGTGCTTGCGTGCTTGCGTGCTTGCGTGCTTGCGTGCTTGCGTGCTTGCGTGCTTGCGTGCTTGCGTGCTTGCGTGCTTGCGTGCTTGCGTGCTTGCGTGCTTGCGTGCTTGCGTGCTTGCGTGCTTGCGTGCTTGCGTGCGTGCTTGCGTGCGTGCGTGCGTGCGTGCGTGCGTGCGTGCGTGCGTGCGTGCGTGCGTGCGTGCGTGCGTGCGTGCGTGCGTGCGTGCGTGCGTGCGTGCGTGCGTGCGTGCGTGCGTGCGTGCGTGCGTGCGTGCGTGCGTGCGTTGGTGCGTGCGTGCGTGCGTGCGTGCGTGCGTGCGTGCGTGCGTGCGTGCGTGCGTGCGTGCGTGCGTGCGTGCGTGCGTGCGTGCGTGCGTGCGTGCGTGCGTGCGAGCGTGCGTGCGTGCGTGCGTGCGAGCGTGCGTGCGTGCGTGCGTGCGTGCGTGCGTGCGTGCGTGCGTGCGTGCGTGCGTGCGTGCGTGCGTGCGTGCGTGCGTGCGTGCGTGCGTGCGTGCGTGCGTGCGTGCGTGCGTGCGTGCGTGCGTGAGCGTGCGTGCGTGCGTGCGTGCGTGCGTGCGTGCGTGCGTGCGTGCGTGCGTGCGTGCGTGCGTGCGTGCGTGCGTGCTTGCGTGCGTGCGTGCGTGCGTGCGTGCGTGCGTGCGTGCGTGCGTGCGTGCGTGCGTGCGTGCGTGCGTGCGTGCGTGCGTGCGTGCGTGCGTGCGTGCGTGCGTGCGTGCGTGCGTGCGTGCGTGCGTGCGTGCGTGCGTGCGTGCGTGCGTGCGTGCGTGCGTGCGTGCGTGCGTGCGTGCGTGCGTGCGTGCGTGCGTGCGTGTGTGTGTGTGTGTGTGTGTGTGTGTGTGTGTGTGTGTGTGTGTGTGTGTGTGTGTGTGTGTGTGTGTGTGTGTGTGTGTGTGTGTGTGTGTGTGTGTGTGTGTGTGTGTGTGTGTGTCTGTGTGTGTATGTGTATGTGTATGTGTATGTGTATGTGTATGTGTGTGTGTGTGTATGTACATATGTATGTGCATATGTATGCACCCATTTGTGTATGTGTGGTTGATTGTTTGCATGCGTGTAGATTATGTGTTTGTATGTACGTACGCCCGCACGTACCTATGTATGTATGTACGTATGTACTCACTCTTGGCAAAGGCCAAGCCAACATGTTCCAATTGCAACATTCACCCGAGTCAACACGCATCACCAACCGCTTGCCCTAGTTGCCCTTCTGGAAGAGAAAAATACATGGCACTGGTAAATGATTCGAACCAAACTGAAACCATCTGCTTTCAAAGGACATCCAGTGGATTCCCATGGGAACGGCCACCTTTGGTGGCATGCTTCTTCATTGGGAAACCCCCCTGGAAGCCTGGCGCATGGAAACCTCTTACCTCGCATCGAAGCGAATCCGGATCAGTCATCCGACAGGAAATGGTGCACAAAAGAATCCACCGGTTGAAGACCTGGTGAGTTGTAAGGAAGACGGACCGCTGGAAAGAGAGCCGCAGACGGACAGCAAGGTGCATAGGAAGCCAAAGGCAGGGCCCCAAGAATGGCGCCCTCCGGAAACCTGACATGGACACTCCTGTGACACTTGCGAGTATTCGCCCGGGTGTAAGACACCGGGCAAGTGTTCGGAGCAAAACTGAAAGGAGATATTGAATCCATTGGATTACTTTGTCAAGTGTAAGAATGCCAGCACACCGGGGAAACCCACATACAGGGGCTTCCCACGCCCAAAAGGCCAACTCAACAGCGGAGGTATTGAGAGACGGGCCAACTTACCACGCAAGTGATTGAAAGAAACTTTTAGTATCCTTCCAAGTGGGAACCTCTTTGCGGCTTTCTATAAGGTGACGCATCGGGAATGTCGGTCGAGGTCCAAGGCGCGTTATCACCCTACGACCAAAGCAAACTTGCAGTTATCTCTGCATCGGCTACGTGACAAGGATCCCCTTGAGGATTTTTTCGTCAGGAAACCTCCCGGCTGCATGTTGCTTTGGTGTGAAAATCACTAGCCCCCCCGACTCTTTGGCATTGCAAGCCGCTGCTTAACGACTCACAGGCCCAGATGAAAAATATCCCCGACTCGAAGATGAGAACACATCCATCTGACCAAAAACAACATCCCAACTCACAGAAAGCATAAACTCAAAAAAACAGCTGCCACCTCCCTCCGACCCAAAATCCCCCCCCAAACGCCCCCCCTTTTTCCCCCCTCCGCGTCCCCCCTTCGCGTCCCTCGCGTCCCTCGAGCTCTCGAGGCTCCGGGATCCGAGGCGCTCAAGACCGCCGCGAGGGTCACCACATCCCTGGACGGCGCCCGCGCCCAGAGCGCCAAGGCCTCCTCCCACCTCGGAGACGCGTCTCGCGACGCTCGTCGCGCGGGGGACGCGTCGGGACGCGGGACGCGTCAAACGCGTCAAGGCGAGAAATCGGTGACCACTGGGCTACTTTCTGCGGGTTGAAGAGCCGGGGAGGGCTGCCCAAAGGCATAAACTCATGGGTCTCCCCGTTCTCGGTTGCTTTCTGCTCTGCTAAAAGTGACACTAACTTTTAGTGATTTAATACGGAAAACCCATTGGTTGGCAAACAGTTTGAAGTCCTAACATCCAAGCAACATGCACCTCTAGGTAGGGAAGGTGGAATGGAATGCGCCGGATGTGGGAAGTCCGGAAAGGAAACCAGAAAGGATGGCTGGTTTGTAGGGGTCAGTCCAATTCTCATTCCCTCCTGAACAGCAAGAGAAATGTTCCTCTTTAGCCTGTAACCCACTCAAGGGCACGCCTCAAAAAAGCACACACAAAAGAAGATGTGTCACCTTTTGCTATCAAGCAACCTGCTTTCGGTTCCCTTTTGTTGGAGATGAGGGGCTGGTTGTTTCAGCAAGTTTTGCCCTGCCCAAACAATGTTGGGGCTTATCACAGCTTGAGATTGTCTATGCAGTAACTTCCCAACTTATGCACCAGGAAGGAACCACTATATTGTGGCTTCCCACTGGACTAGACTCACACTTCATACCCCTTCACACAACATGACTCCGGCGCATGTCTGCTTTTGCAGGAAGGCTCCACCACCCCCCGCCCCCACCCCGCCACAAAGCTACCGGCCTTGTCTCACACGCGCTGGCGGCGGCGTTGAAAGAGGTGGCGCTCGGCTCTAGGTTCGCCTCGAAGATGTCCTGGCAACTCGCCATCCCTTCACTGGGCTGCCCGTTTTCAGATCCCCCGCCAAAAGTGACTAACTTTTAGTGGGTGAAGTGGAAACTGCCACTAAACACTAAAAGGATCTAAAAAGCTCAGGAACCGGATGGCTGGCTTCGCCACCAAGTTCAACTGCCCTCAAAACCACCAAAGGTTCGAGACCCGACGACCGCTTCCTCGAACTCGGACCACTCAAGAAAGGAGATGCCAATTGTAAAAGCTTGACCCTTGGAAGGAGGCCAGAGACCAATGCACTTAAAGTTCCCCTCTTGGGTGATTTAAACATCAGTCTGAAAACAGTAATTAAGTGGGGGGTTGAAAGGTGTAATTTCCTCTCGGTTCCCCTGTACAAAGGACCGACTTTCTCCCCTCGGAGCAAACCTGGAGGACATGTTTGGCGGGAAATCATGGTGTTTGCTGAAGCGATGAGTTCTTTATTGGGGATTTCGCCGATTTCTAGTCTGTGAGCTGTAGACTAGTAGAGTATTGGCTGTGCCAATGTCGGGTACCATGCCATATGGCACACGTTGAATCGCGTTGGCAATGTTGCGATTTTGACAACTTCTGATTTTCTTGACTGCTCATGCCAGATGTCGGAATGCCCCCCCCCCCAAACCAGCCAACCACACGGGTCAAGTTGTAGTTGGAATGTGAAGAAGTTGATTGCCAAACTACCCTCCCTCCAAGTAACATGGAACCTGACAGAGGGGTCCTGAAAGACAATTGTCCTTTTAAAGGGACCGGGTCCCTGTTAATTGGTGAGAGGGTACCCTTCGACGAAAGGATGTAGGGGGTGCTGGAGAAACTGTGCTTTCCAAGCCCTGGCAAAAGAGCCATTGCGCCCAAAGCTAGTTTGGGTTGTCAGCCACAGCAAGCTGCAACCAAGATTGGGGACATCTTAAATTAGGGAAACCCCCCCCCAAAAAAAAAAAAGAAAAGAAAAAAGCTCAGGAGATATCTCGCACCACCCCGCAGCCCTCGCAGAACCTCGTGGAACCCTGGTGGAACCCTCGTGGAACCCTCGTGGAACCTTACCTCAGGGACGCCCCGGACCACCCCGGAGCCTATCTGGGCTGAGACCCCAAAGCTTTCAGCTGTTGGGGAAAAACATCTTGGTAAAATAGTTAGGGAACCCCCCCCCCAAAACAAAAAAAAACTCAGGTGATATCCCCAACAGCACGCGGTTCTCTTTTTAGTGCTCGCACCCTCGCAAAACCTCATGGAACCCTCGTGGAACCTGGTGGAACCCTGGTGGAGCCCTCGTGGAACCTTACCTCAGGGCCGCCCCGGACCACCCCGGAGCCTATCTGGGCTGAGACCCCAAAGCTTTCAGCTGTTGGGGAAAAATCTTGGTAAAATAGTTAGGGAACCCCCCCCCAAAACAAAAAAAAACTCAGGTGATATCCCCAACAGCACGCGGTTCTCTTTTTAGTGCTCGCACCCTCGCAAAACCTCATGGAACCCTCGTGGAACCTGGTGGAACCCTGGTGGAGCCCTCGTGGAACCTTACCTCAGGGCCGCCCCGGACCACCCCGGAGCCTATCTGGGCTGAGACCCCAAAGCTTTCAGCTGTTGGGGAAAAATCTTGGTAAAATAGTTAGGGAACCCCCCCCCAAAACAAAAAAAAACTCAGGTGATATCCCCAACAGCACGCGGTTCTCTTTTTAGTGCTCGCACCCTCGCAAAACCTCATGGAACCCTCGTGGAACCTGGTGGAACCCTGGTGGAGCCCTCGTGGAACCTTACCTCAGGGCCGCCCCGGACCACCCCGGAGCCTATCTGGGCTGAGACCCCAAAGCTTTCAGCTGTTGGGGAAAAAACATCTTGGTAAAATAGTTAGGGACGCCCCCCCCCAACAAAAAATGCTGTCCCCTTGGCTTCCCTGGCCTACCTTCAACCAAAACGGGCTCGCAAGACCGAAGACTCCGTGTGGCGCGCCTCCAGGAGGCGAAGCGCCTCCCGCCAGCGCAGCGCCCGCTCGCAGCCCGTGATGGCGGCGTTAAAGCCTGGCGGAGTGGCGGACTCTGATCACGCTCATGGCGGGGGGCCGGGGGGAGGGGGTGGAGCGGGTGGAGGGGGTGGAGGGGGTGGGTGGATGGGGGTGGGTGGGATGCGGGGGGTGGGGTGAGGGGGGGGGGGGGGCCAACTTGAAGAGGCCTGGGAACATCACGAAAGCAAGTGCAATCCAGTGATTTGTGTGTTCTAGGCTTCCACGTTAAAATGGGTGATTGGCTGCGTGATTGATGTCTTTTGATACTTCCTCTAGGTGAGGATTCACACAAATGATACTGCAAAAACCAATCAAAAGAGGTAAACCCAGGCAACCAGAGTCACTTTGCAGGGTTCGGGCTATCATGTAGCAACCGCGCCCCGTTTTGAGCCAAGGAGCTAATGACATCTGCTCGGCCCTCGGCACGGAGTCTCGCAAGCAAGGCCACCTCGCACGGGAACCGCCCGCTGGTGCGAGCAAAAGCCGGAGAGGCGCGTTTTCTGAAGCTTGCTGGTTGCCAGGGATGAGAACGAGCGAAACAAAGCCCAACTGTAGGTGTCCGGATCACTCCTATTTTTTGAGACCACGGCAAACGCCCCAGCCAAATTCTGTTTGAGCCACAGCCAAAAGGACACCAACCATTTGGGGCGTTCCCCATTTTGAGACATACCCAGATAGGTCTCCATTTCAGGCCACATATTCTCACGCGTCTCCTAAATAGGATGTGGAATCCCACCTAGGGGTCCCTGGAATTTGGCTATTGCCGCCATCGCAGAATGGCACCTTGGTAAATGGAAAGACTAAAACCTGCGTTTTGCCCTGGCTGCTTTATTTTGAGCTACACCGGGCAAGTGATGTTTGCTCAGGCAAGGTCAATCTGGGTATGTTAAAATGAGAAACCCCAAAATGCTTGGTTTTCTGTTGCTCTCCCTTCGAACCAACCTCAAAATGGAACCAAAGACTAAAACCTGCGTCACCAACTTGTACCCCTTTTGGCGCCTTTTGGTCTCACACCCTGGTCTCCCTTCCAACCGTAACCCTCGTCGCGCAGAGCCAAGCGCTCGCCGGGCCGCGGCGCGCTGCCACTGGTGGCCCTCGGCCAGGGCGGTGAGGCCGGCGTTGTGGCCTCGCTTCGAATCGCCGGCGGCGAAGTTCCGAAGGTCGGGTGCGTCTAGGGCGCTTCGTTTCGGTTTTGTTGGGATGGCTTGAAAGGGAAGCCAAAGGAAGTTGGTCATTTTGGACGGGCCAAAACAGAATAGTGTGATAGATGCATGAAAAGTATCAGAATACTGGTGTTGCGTCTTCTCTTTCGGAATTTTAAATCAGAGTCAAGGGGTCATGTTGAAGCTCTTCAATTGGTCAAAATTAGACCGGGGTCCAAAGAAAAGCAACCCTATTTTGACCGCACCATGTATGCCAAGGTTGAAGCTCCTTATCGCCATGATCATTGTCCTCTTAGGAATCCACACCACATGGTCTGAGCCCCCTAATTATGTCCCCTTCAAGAGAATTATGATGTGGGAAACATCCACCCAATTCATCCGCACGGCTTTTTCATCCATGAGGTTCTTAATCCAGAAAGCTCACCATTATGCGTTTTAAGCGGTCCAGCCCATAGACATACCGGCTTCAAGTCCGTTGGTACAGGGGATCCATAGGTTTTGCTGTTGGTCCCTTGAACCCCGAGACATCTAAGGCCAGTACCCAACGTTGAACAAGAGGGAAGGGGGGGGCCTCTGCATGCCATGCGCATTGAATGCTTCGCTCGCCGGGTATGATCCATGTGCAATGGACAATATGCACTCATGCATGCCTGATGCCAAAATCTGCTTGGTTTACCCCTTGCCCTATATTGGTTGGGCCCTCTGCCCTAGTTGCACGTTTGAACCGCCTTTGAAACAAACGCGGCTTTTCCCGTCGGGGCCGCGCCCGTGTCCCCATTTCGGCCCTCCCAGCCAGACGCGCCGGGCCACACACGAGGTCCGGCCGGACGTCGAACTCGTCGGCGCTGAGCACGCGGAGGGCCTCTTGCCAGCGCTGGAGCCGAGCAAAGGCGCTGATGCCGCCGGCGAGGCAAATCCTCGGCTCGTCGGCACTCGACGTCGGAGTCGGCACGTCGGCGCGTCGGCAGGTCCCAAAGGGAGTCACATGGGTGGCTCGTCTTTTAAGGGGTTTGCCTTTGTGGTTGGTGTTCTGAAGGGAAACCAACCGGAAACCCAGTTTCGGGGGTCACATCCACATGATCCCAAAGTGTGAGGGAAAACTGGAAGGTACCGGTCTCCATAAAGCAAGTGGTGCAAGTGGGGCGAGGAAATCGGATGCAAGGCACTTGGACTTGCTGGATTGAGGAAATCACCCTGAATCTGGGGGGCGAATGGGAGTTGGCAAGGATTTAGGTGTCCTTGATGAGAAGGAGTCCCATTCGAGTATTTGGCCGTGGTTGCCAGAAATAGGGTAACCCCAAAAAGGATTGCCCGATCGGTTATTTTTGGAAACAAGGACTAAAACCTGCGGTCCATATCCTGGAGGATTAATTTGACCCATACCCATTTGAGCTGGAATGATTCCGAATCTTTGGGAACACGGACCTTCCACTCCTCTCAAGCCACTACTCTGGCGGGCATTTGCTGCAAGGAAGAGATACATGTTGGCGCCCCCCATGTTGGGTACGTCTGTGGCTGATTGGGGACTTGGTGATGAAACAGATCGGGGGGGGGAGAGAAGGAAAAACATATCCTTATTAAGGATGGCCTTTTGGAAACATAGATGGGTTTCCCTGGTAAATGGAATGAAACCCATCTAAACCAGTGCCATCCATTTCTAGTCAAACTAACCTAACAAGGACACCTACAGTCCTGAGACAACCCGCGGCCATGACTTGACTTCCCAACTCTCCAGGGCGCAAGTCGGGCGCCACACGCTCCAGGCGCATGTCATCCAGCAACTGCACCACCCACTGCCAGTGCTGGCTCCTGCGCACGGAGAGAAATTGGATTGGCCGCTCCCTCTATCCCAGACACCAGGTGCCAAACCATCTGCATGACTCAAAGCCACTTTGAAGAAAGGTGCCCTGGCAAAGAAAGTGAGCCTAAAACCTCCCCTTTTTCGGGTACTGTAGGGAACATGGACAACCATGTGAGCGGGATTGACAGAAAGTAGCAAGCTTGCCCAGCATCTGCCCAAGGATTCCGCGCGGATTACCAAGGTTTGCCAAACATCTCATTGAACTGTAATTCATGACGCTCTTTCAATATTCTTCACGTCCCTGTCGCATGGCCAAGAGATATGTCGCTTCGTGCCAAACGTGGAACGCAGCTGGGTACGTGTCAAACTAGGGGGCTCCCCAAAATGGCGTTCCTTGCGGTGGCCGCTTTACACCCACACAGAAGACAGGGCACCCTGAAAACACACAAATCAGCAGGCAGCACTGCTTGCTTCAAGCGCCTTTCCGCGGCATTGATGGCGGCTGTGTAGCTCACAGTATCCTCAACGGTAGTGCCTATGAAGAAATTCTCAGGCGGATACGGTATGTGTCAAAATCGCGGGGGCCCATATTTTCTTGGTGGCTTGCGTTTGGCTTCCTTTCAAACCAGGCTGAAAAACTGTACCGTCAAACACAGACACCAACGATCCGGAGCCTCGCGATGGGTTCCACAAGGTTCCGAGATTTCTTCTCTGCAGCCCAAATGTATCCAAGGGACGGATCCTGTCCTAAAGGAGTGACCACTGGCATGGGCTCAACATATTTTGGTTGGACCATGGCTCATGTCCAAACAGGGAACCTCCTCACAAAAATAATACCATTGGGTTGTAGAGCTCTATCATGACGCAACACCTCACCCTGTCAGTGATATCACTTTAGGGGCATTCCCATGACGACTTCACTTGGAAATGGACTCCCAAGGTGGTTAATAGAAAGTAGCCCGCCCTCCTCACCAGATTGTCCGTTGTTGACAATGGTCCATGAACTGACCCCCTTATTTTACCACCATCAAAGTCACCGCGGGATAGAGCGAAACCACCAACAGTTTCTGACTTTGATAACCCTAGAAACAGCCAACATGACCCCAGAATCAACCAGACGTGAGATCCGACTCTAACTTTCCTGCGGGTCGACACCGCATTCACGCGCTCCGCCGGGGGCATCAACAGGATCTCCACTCGGTCATTTTCATGATTCCCTTAGAACTTGTTATCATTGTTGATACACCATATAGACCCTATTCAGGAGTAAAACCGGTGTTTTGGCCATGGTGTATCATGCAGAATCTTCGTCACAAGCTATCATGAGACAACCAAACAAAGCTTACAGTTCACACCAAATCGCTCGAAAAGCTTGGCGAGGTCCGTTTTTAATGCCGAGTCGCCCGCTCTCTCATGGAGGCAAAGAGCTCAAGGACCTACCAGCGGGCATTGCGGCCGTCTAAACACCCGTCGTCTTGGTCGGCGAAACAAATCAAAGAGTAACCACCACAAAGAGGTCACCACCACAAACCAAAAGTCAATCAAAGAGGTCAAATCAAAGAGCTAGCGACAAAAGACCCGAACCACCCCCCTCACCTGATAATCAAAGCCCGGTATCAAAATGGTTTACCCAGAACCGTGTAAAGAATTAAGAAGGCGGATATCCGCAGCTATTTATTGTTGGGATTATCGCTTACTAACCTTCATCTACCCGGGTTTTGAGCCGGTGGCTCACATGCCCCTGGTCGCCCGCATTCCCTCCTTGCCTGGCGCCAGCGAGGCCGCAGTGCACGCAGCGCAGTGTTGTGCGTCAGAAGCTCTGGGTCCACCTCAAGCGAAGTAGCGACGGCCACTAAGAAAACAGATTATATAGTTAACAAATATGTGCCTATACATATATATATATATATATTAGATTTATGTATGTATTCATTCATTCATTCATTCATTCATTCATTCATTCATTCTCACTCATTCGCTCGTTCGTTCGTTCGTTCCTTCGTTCGTTCGTTCGTTCCTTCGTTCCTTCGTTCCTTCGTTCCTTCATTCCTTCATTCCTTCATTCCTTCATTCCTTCATTCCTTCGTTCCTTCATTCCTTCATTCCTTCATTCCTTCATTCCTTCATTCCTTCCTTCCTTCATTCCTTCATTCCTTCATTCCTTCATGCCTTCATTCCTTCATTCCTTCATGCCTTCATGCCTTCATTCCTTCATTCCTTCATTCCTTCATTCCTTCATGCCTTCATTCCTTCATTCCTTCATGCCTTCATGCCTTCATTCCTTCATTCCTTCATTCCTTCATTCCTTCCTTCCTTCCTTCCTTCCTTCCTTCCTTCCTTCATTCCTTCATTCCTTCATTCCTTCATTCCTTCATTCCTTCATTCCTTCATTCCTTCATTCCTTCATTCCTTCATTCCTTCATTCCTTCATTCCTTCATTCCTTCATTCCTTCATTCCTTCCTTCCTTCCTTCATTCATTCGTTCATTCGTTCGTTCATTCATTCATTCATTCCTTCATTCCTTCCTTCCTTCCTTCATTCATTCGTTCATTCGTTCGTTCATTCATTCATTCATTCATTCATTCATTCATTCATTCATTCATTCATTCATTCATTCATTCATTCATTCATTCATTCATTCATGCATGCATGCATGCATGCATGCATTCATTCATTCATTCATTCATTCATTCATTCATTCATTCATTCATTCATTCATTCATTCATTCATTCATTCATTCATTCATTGGTTTATTCATTTATTATATGTATTAGTTTATTATATTGTTCATTTATCTATTCACTTAGTCATTTATTTATTTTGTTTTTATTTGTCGTCTTATATGTATTGATGTAAAATGCATTAAATCATGTTATTCTCCCATGTTCTCGTGAGTGTGACAATCATAGTGTGTTTGATTCGTCGGAGATAAGGTGACATTAATCACGGAATCTGATGATCGGAAGGCGTGAGACACGCACTTCCTGAACTGGGGGAAAAGCACGAGTCTCCTTTCCAGGATGACAAAACGGAGGTTGTGCGGTTGTGCCTTCCACTTTCACCACTAGTGCCCCACTGGACATGGGACCAGAGAGTGTCCTGGCTTCGGGAAATCTACAGAGTCGCAAGACTTGCAACCATCACAAGGACCTTGAAGGGCCTTCCGGACAGCTTGAGGACATGTCTAAAGCGCGAAACGAGTTGGGAAACCTTCTGCCTGTGCCCATAGGCCCGGCTTGCGAAGGGAAGTTGAGTGGTCTTATAGTCCCACCCCAACTTAGGGTAAGCAGCTGTGGCTTACTCATAGGAGCGGTTGCCGAAATAGTGGACTTCTGGATATTCCTTCTGCATGTCATCAGGTCCCAATAAGGGATAACCAATATCCTTGCCTGGCAGAATTCGGCTCCCCGGTTTGCACGTCATCCCCTTGACATGCTGGTAGTGCTGGTGGGATATGTCAAATTTGGGGCACCCCAAAACTAAGATGCTCACTGGAAACCAACGGGGAAAAAAAAAAGAGCTATTTGGCGGGCCCACATTCAGACACGCTGGATGGTAGTGACTGCCGACTCTGTGGGATGGTCATGTGGGGATCTTTTTTGAGGAATCGAAACCCCCCTAAAACGGCTTAACGGTTTTCCTTTTGGTTTCCCCCCAACCAATTCCCAGAGTAACCGGACAAAAAAAAGAGTACCAACCCATGGGAGTTTCTCAGAATGTGGACCCCCTTTTGGTTGGTATTTAAACGCAAATAAACGGGAATCCAACCATTCCAGGGGACTCGTATTTTGAGCAACACCCACTCTGGGTGGCTCGCCTCATCGGAACGATTTCCTTGGTGCGATAGGTTAGAATGACCCCTACAAACCATCCCTTCTCGTTTCCTCTAAGGAAATCCCCAGGTCCATTCCAACTCGTTCCCCATTGGAAGGGGATGAATGAGTTCGACAGCACCTCGGTTGCTGTCTGCTCCCCTGCTAAAAGTTTAACTTTTAGTGGTTCAATGGAAAGTCCCATTAGTTGGCAAAAAGTTAAAGTCCTAACCTCCAAGCAAAATGCACCTCTGGCAAGTTTGCTCCCCTTCCTTCCCTCCATCTGAAGTGCGTCCGTCCGTCCGTCCGTCCGTCCGACCCGCGCGCGCCTGCGCGCGGGGCATCTCCGCCAGCAAGGCCACGCCCTGCGCCCAAGCTGCGCGCGCGGCGGACTCCGCGCGCGCCAGGGCGGCCAGGCAGCTGTTGAAGCCTTGGGACGGCTCGGCGACGATGGGTTTGGTCAGTGGGACAAAAAAAAAGTGGAACCCACCTATGTCGAACCAAGTCTAAGGACACATGTGGAACCACCCACCTACTTCTAACCAAATTAAGCTAAGGACACCATGCTTGGGGATTTTAGACCCATGGGATCTAAGAAATGGTTTGAAAGGATGCGAGCAACACATAAGCAAGTACTGGAGATCGTTGAACCTGTTGAGAACCCGTGACAAAATGGGTCTGAGACCTGTAGACGGTACTTGGTTGCTTGTCGCCTAGCTGTAAATGAAATTGCTAGTTGCCCAGCTTAAAGCCCACAAATAAGCCCGAAGTAGCGTGGAGTTGGGGGGCTCTCTTAGGTGACTTGCTGCCTCCCAATATGCAACTCAAAGCTGAAGGCTTAGGGCTCAAAATGTGGGGGGGGGGGGGGGGGCGTGCTGGGTTTTGAAATCCCTTTGAGGTCAGCTACATGTTGCCCATCGCCGAATTCAACTGAGGGCTCATCTTTGTGGCTGCGTCAAGAAGGCAAGGGGCTGCCATCATCGGAAATGTCCAGTCGCCTTCGTGAATGTGTCAGGTCAAAACACCCCTTTGCTTGGGGTTAATAGGGATGGTCATCCAGCTGCTCGGAAGGATCGTTAATCACAATTGTCTTGTCCTTTTTTATGCGCATATCCCAACGGTTGAGTCTCAAATTAATTGCCTTGCCCAGCTCTTATTGCGGCCCTAGGCCTGAT
Organism: Effrenium voratum; assembly: GCA_963377175.1. NCBI lineage: Eukaryota > Dinophyceae > Suessiales > Symbiodiniaceae > Effrenium > Effrenium voratum. Next base: position 130,029 of record CAUJNA010003697.1, on the reverse strand, counting down.
GCGAACGCGAGAGGTGAAGAAGGATTTCTAGTAAGGGAACCATGACCATATGCCATAAAGCAGTTTTGACCATTGCTCATTTGCGGCAAGCAGCTTTTTGCTGCAGAGCCTTCTTTGTGTCCAATCCCATCGCTCGTTTTGCCATGATCAAGTCCGTATGTGGATAAACCATGCTCATGGCTTTGTCAACTGGAACCCTTACAACAGTTGTCGGAGGGGAACAAGAAAAAGGCAAGGCTTCTCCTCCCACCCTTTTCACATGGAACCTGACGTTTGGGCCTGTGACCCGGTCCTTCTCAAGGAAAATGGCCCAAACCAGGACCAAATGATTCCCCGGTCAGCCTGTCTTGTTCCATGTGGCGGTCCTTGCCCTTGTAAATGGAACCAAGGACTAAAACCGAAAAGGTCCACATCCTGGTTAAATTTTGACCCATACCCATGTGAAAAGGCTTGGAGGGCTACAACTTGCATCCCGGCAACTGCTGGCATTGGGCTGCAGCTGGTCCCTTCGGATGAGCTGCCTCGGGATATAAACGCAGCCAAAGCGATCGACACGTGCCATGACCAAACGGTACCCAACATGGAACCAGTTTCCAATTCCTGGCTGCAACTTTCCGAAAAAGGAAGAACAACAACTGGTGAACCAGCTTCCAATTCCTGGCTGCGGCTTTCCGAAAAAGGGGGAAACAAATACTGGTGCGTTCCACGTGGACCGGGGCTCAGGGAGGTAATTCTCGGCTTCAGCAGACCTGGGTTTTGGAACATCTCCGGCCTTTGATTCTCGACGTTCAGCTTCCCTCTGATGTGGTTTGGACGCGCGGCTTGGTTAAGGAGGCGTTCCCCATGTTCCCTGTACGAGAACCAGGCATCCGTTCAAACCCCTAGTTCCCACCAATCCAAACCAGATTCACCAACAAAAGCCACCGGCCTGCAGGGGTCGACCCAAAACCCGTGAGAAAGAAAGCGGCAGAAGACAAACAGATCCTGACTCAACGATCCTCACTCAACCCGGCCAGCCACATCCGGAATGCTCCCTGGTGGTTTCCCTTTAAAGCCACGAAAAAACGGGGGGCACCAGGCACCAGGCCGGAGCTGCTCCACCCATTCTCCTCTCTTTTTTCCTGGGGTTTGTCTGGGGAAGGGGCCTAGGCGATGTGTCCTTCCTTGGGGCCGCGGAAGGTAACCCTCCACGGTCGGTCCCATAAGACGCATCCAAAGCAAAGCTGACAGTACCACGAGGAGTTGTGGTGATGAACAACGCATGAACCAGCAAACCCATAGGAGACCGTCAGCCGAGACTACAGGATGAACTCCACTGGACTTAAAATGATGTTCAAACCAGCCCCAAAAGCATCCTCCCCCCTCCTCCCCCCTCCTCCCCCTCCTCCTCCTCCCCCCCCTCCTCCTCCTCCTCCTCCTCCTCGCAGCCTTACCAAAATGACCACCCCCCCGGCGCCCGGGGCGCAGGATCTGCAGTGCCTCTTGCCAGTGCCGCTCCCGCGCGCAAGCAGAGATGGTCGCATTGTAGCCTCGCATCACACGACTCCACGACTCGGGGCGACTCGGGGCGACTCGGGGCGACCGGGCAGGGGTTTAACCCACGGGTTGGGGAAAACCCACGGGCGTTGGTCGTCTTGTACATGCAGAGCACCGGGATCTCAAATGGCTGTGGGTCAAAAACATGTACCAAAATGGCACCCTGGCAAATGGAACCAAAGACTAAAACCTGCGCAAGCCCGGCTCTTAAGTCTTGAGCCACGCCCAAATGGCACCACCGGTTCTCTTTTGATCTCCCTTTGCCAACCAGAGGTGCTGGGCCTCAAAGCTTCCCAATTTTTGTTCGGGGAACTTCCCATGACACCCCTGCAACAAGAGAGCCACGTACTCTGCTTGGCGCTCCCCGTGACATCTCCCAATGGGCATCCAGACAAAGACCGCGACAGCGTGGAGGCTGGTTAAATCCTGAAGGGAAACTACAGGCAACCCTCATCCCACATTTAGAATGAGAAACCCTCTTTGCTGAAAGGAAACGGCAAGCTAAGCAAGCTGCCTTGAGTAATGCCGTTGTTGTTTTGTGACATACCTGTGTGGCTGCACGGATGCCAGCATTGCAGTACGCAGCAGAGACAAATCTGGCCGTGTTTCAGAGAGTTCAATAAGCCAATCTGAAATCCCCGAGACTGAATGTTGGTCTCTGTTGTGGATACCTTCTCAGGCTCATTTCAGCCAATCAGCACACAATGTGTGTTTGTGCGTGCGCGCCCTTGTTTGGGTGAGAAGTCAAGGGGACACAACCCATTTTGGGATTCCATAAAACGAAAGGTACTCCCAGCCAGTTCCTCACTGCTGCACCTCCAAAAAGTTGAGTCAAGAACGCTTAGTTGGTCTCTTCGGTCGGGTTTGTGTACTCCACCCTGGCATGACTGGGGAATGCTCCAGAATCGGCTAGTTCCAAAAAAAAAAACGCCATTTCGGGCCACAAGTCATTTCACAGTCAAAATCAGACTCATTCACGTGGCAGCTGTTCCAAGCTAGCCGGAAAGAAAATTGCGCCAGCGCGACCAAAGCCCTCAATCACATCCCGCGGATCCCGCCAAAGCAGCCCAGCACGCTGGGCTTGGGCCCTGTCCTTAGCTGCGCAAACACCAGGACCGCTCGCATGGCAACTGTGCGAGGCGCCTGCGTTTGAAAGCCCCAGAAAAAGCGGAAAGGCAGCTGCGACTTTGCGCCTTCCAGATGCACCAAGTTCCCAGAACGAAAAGCTGTCAGGAAGGATCAAGTTCACACGGTCAGGGGTTCTTGCTTCTAGCGGCGGCAAATCAACCAGCCAGCCCCAGCCACCTATATTAAATATCATCACCTGGCAAGATAGTACGCGCATTCCTCCTGCAAGTCGCAAAAACAATAAACAAACGCCAGGCACCGAAAACGCACCCTGGGAATCCGGTATGTTGCCGAACAGAAATAGTACCATAGGAGAAAAGTTCGAAAACCAACTCAAAAGGACTGCAACGAGCGCCCCACCTGCCAGTCAACAAACGACTCCTCGTCCTTATGTCGTGCCAAGAATGTGCCGGGAGGAGGCGGGGGGGGGGGGGGTTGGGATTCACCAAAACGAGTGGGTTCACCCAAATGAGCTGAAAAATGAGGTTCAACCAAACTGGAAGCTTCGGGGGGGGCTACAATAGACCATTACCACAAGGTACCTGTTCGCACGGGATAAGGTACCCCGGTTTCGGACTTCAGGGGGAGTCACCAAAACGGGTTCCCCGCTTTCGGCCCCGCGCGATGAAGCGCCTGATTCGCTCGCCGTGCGTCTCCAGCTGCAACCGCACCAGGGCCTGCCGCCAGTGACGCGACCGCTGGCACGCCACGAGGGCGCGGCTCCTGAGCTCGCGGCTCGCTTTTGGAAGCGGATGGTCGCGAAATCCATTTCGCACCTTGAAACCAAATGCCCCGAATGCAACCCTGGTAAATGGAAGCATGGACGAACACCGGCCCATATTTATCCTGGTTTGATTTTGACCCACACCCATATGGCTGTGGGTCAAAACCGTGTTGGGATCCCATGTTGGGGGTTTTCGGTGCACCACCCATTTTGGAACCTATTGGTTTCAAGTGGGTGGATTGGGATGTTCACTGGGGGTATGGGCTTTTGACCCATGGCCAAATCCATTTCGCACCTCTTTGAAACCAGGGGAAACTATACCGTTTGTTGGTATTTACAGGGGAATCATCATGCCAGGGCTTTGAAACCATGGTTGAAACCACACCGTTTGTTGGTAGTTGCAGGGGGGTTAACGGTATAAACAGAGGGCATCATCATGGTAGTTACGGGTTTGTTGGTATTGACAAGGGGATGTTCTTCTCATTCCAGGGCTTCTTAGGTGGTGCTCGAAATGGATTTTGTCCATCCACAGTACCAACTGAGGATTGGTTTGGTGGTGTAAGCAACAGTGGTTCTAGGAGTACCTTCCCCATTCTTTCCAGGGATCCTTCTTTCCAGGAAACCATCAAAACGCAGGGGAAACAGATCCGGTTTTTGAAAAGAACGATGGTTGAAAAGAATGGAAAAGGAATCAACCCCTAGATTCAGCCGTGGTTCTTTTCAAAAACCAGCCATTTCCCCAGGGTTTTTGTTGGTTTTCTAGAAAGAAGGGGGAATCAACCCCTAGAGTGGTGTGGTTCAAAAGAAACACCGGAAGCTTCCACACCGCTGCTTGGTGGCTTGGTCTCAGTGGTTTAAGCCATGACTCTCCAAAGGCTTGGCCCAATTCTGCCCCAAACCAACCCCAAACCCACCCTAAATTGTTTGGTAGTTTGGTGTGGTGGTGTTTTCTGCCCCACCCTAATCAGCTTGCCCTTCGGTGGTTTGGTGTTCAAGTTCTTTTTTTGTAGACCCTGTGGAACCAGGCGAATTCAAACCCAACCAGTTCCCACAAATCCAAACCCCCAGTGTTGGTGTGTTGCCTGAAACCTGGCTCGGAAAATAAAGAAATGACATTGAACCAAAAAAGGGGAAGCAGAACAACCCTGCACGGGCGGCGAGTTGGTCTGGGCCTTGTCAACTTGGTGAGGAGTTGCTCCCTCCAGATTCATCCGACATTCTATCTCAAAACCGGGGGCCAGGTATGGTTCATGTTCATCAGGAAAGGGCATTCACCATATGGAGTCCCCTTTGCAACACACATGTTTGTCCACGAAACTCCTGTGCTTGTTCTGGTTGGCTCGGGGAATTTAGAGGGAACCCGAGCATTTGGGCGACTCAACCCCTAAGGAAGAACCAGGCGACAAGTCGTCCGCGCCAGCCGCCGGATCGTCCAGGGTAATGAAAGCCGCCTGCCAAAACGGCAGGCGGCAGTGCCGCTTGAATCCCTTCACGTGCAGAACGGGCTCCTAAAAACTCGGCACGTGGGTAGGTGTCACACTAGAGAACGTTGCCTTGGAGTTGCGCGATGGCCACAAAACGCTGTCTGGCAGCTTTTGGCGGGTGCTTCACACTGATGACGTCGAGCTGGGACTTTTTTTGACAGGGAGCCACTGGTGGCGAAGCTCCCTTGTTTCAACGGGACTTTTGTCGACGAAAGGGGAAGGCAAACTCTAAAACTCTTGGTATGGTAGCAAAACAAGTCTTTTTGCACCCCCCCCCCCCCCCCGCAAAAATGAATAAAACCTAGAAACAAAAAAAAAAAAGCAAACAAGGACTAGATTTTAGGCAAACTTATTGGGCGTTTGGAGTCCAAACAAGTTCAGCCTGCATTTCTGGGTGCGATCTGCTTGCAAGACCTTAGGTCTCCGGCCAGCCCCTGCGGCAAAGCCACAAACTTGATGAACACATCTACCGAGTCGCCACGGTCACGAGTGGTTCAGGGCCAGGAGTGGTTTGGAAAACCGAAAAGCAAGAGAAAGCCAACCATGTGCGGATGTGACTTGGCAAGCGAAACCATACAGCTTGAGGAAGTCAAACAGTACTTGAGAACTGCAAGGCCGCCAATCAAACCAACTCAACTAAAGCAGCACATGATACCAAGAAACAACACATCGTTAAAGCCGCTCAGGAACCCCCCAAAGCCCCTCGTCACATCAGAAACGCAGCCGCCCCTTCCTGGCCTCATCGCTCGACATCGGGCACGGCGTCGCTTGAGCCACGTGAGCCGCAGTGAGCTGCTGGAGCCGTGACGGGTGAAGGAACGTTGCTTGAGCGGCTCCAACTCGCAAAATGTCTGCGGACAACATCCTGCACCACCTGGAAGGCGGTGTATGCCAGTATTTATCGTGGTTCATCGTGCATCCATCCCAACTGGCGCAGGAATTTGTCTATCAGCATCTTTTTGGAAACCCCAAAGAAGCTTGCCAAAGCAGAGGGTTTGAATACCAATAGGCATACATGACGATGGAGTCTGTATGCGCAATGCCCTGGAAAGAAAAGGCAAGGAGCCCTTCATGGGGTATGTCAAATCGACACACCTCCAGGTTTCCTTTTGTCCTTTTCTCCCTTTCAACATGTCCCCAAACTTGGCCCAATTCTGGGGCACACCAAACATAAGTCCTGAGTCTGCTTCATATGTGGTCCACCGTAAAACTGAAACAATGATGCTGAAGGAGACACCAGAAAGCTCCCGGCAACCTGGAAAACATACGTGTCCCTGTCAGCCTGCGGCATATCAGACTAACATTTTTTCAGCACCAGACAGACCGTTGGGGGTTCCTTTAAGCACGGTCCGCGGCTTGAGCCAAGACCCGTTTGAAGCATGTGACATCGAACAAGTCCTCTCATCTTGATCCAGACCATAGGATCCGAATGGCAAACCATGAAGCACGGGGCTAAGGTCTTTCCTCGCATCCTAAAAACAAACAAACCACATCCCAGCACATCCAACCACATCCCACCCTGTGAACTGCGATACATAACAGGGTGTCCAGCGCAAAACATGCCGTGTTCAGGGCATCCATGACCCAAACAGCCGTCCTCAAAGAGGGCGTAGTAGATCCTCGGCGCTGGGAAGCCAAAAGGCTTCGCGCAACGCGCAGGGTCGAGTCGACCTCCCGATTTGTAGAAACGCAACTGGTGACCCGGGGAAGCCCGGGATGTAGAAGCCTGGAAATCCCACAATAAGATCAATTTGCTGCTGGATTCCATGGAAACTATCGCCACTTGAGGTTCCAAAAGGAAAATGGAGGAACCCCTGCCAGAACCCATCGAGGCCGACAGACCGTGGAACCAGTTGAAGGGACCTCGAGTGATGGGTGAGGACTTGGCTTCCCGAGCGGCACACCAGAGGGTCAATTTGAGGAACCCCCAGCGCACACATTGGGGGACCCCTCCCCCGCCCCCCCCCAAAAAAAAAAACATGTGTGGTTGTCCTTTTGGTTTCCGTGTAAAGCCACAAACACACGGCGCCCCTCAAAAAAAGACGAGCCCCCCATTTCGAGACACACTCAAACGCGCTGCGGAGAAAAAAACACCGTCCAGGTTCTCGCGCCAAATTCCGTCGGGCGAGTGCCCTGGTAGCCTACTTCCAAGTTCTTGACTAGGGGCCGGAAGGGACTGAAGGGGACTGAAGGGGACCGAAAGGGAGTGAAGAGAAGGGTCAGTGGAGTTAGCCTCGTTGGTGTGGCTATTGTTTTTACCCAAGTGCCCCAGGCAGCTCGCACGCCGGCAAGTGGCCAAAGGTAGATGTAGCGGCGCCAGAAGCGCTTCTGAAGCACCTGAGTGCAGGATCTGGCTGCGCAAACCAAGAAAAAGAAGGAGCATCACACCCGAACGCCCAGTTGCCCAGTTGCCCCGGTTACCCAGTTACCCCATGAAAGTGTGTGTGTGTGTGTGCCCTAGATATATGGAAGAGCCCTAGATATGTGGAAGGGTGTGTGTGACTGATCAGTGTGCCTGCTTTGCCAGGGATTTGGGCGCTGCTCACCATAAGAAACTACGACCCTGCGCGTCTCCCTCGATGGCCTTCCAAGTTAGCCATCAGGAGCCTCAACATGTGCATCTGGTGGCATTGACCCCCCACGGATCTCTCCGAAGCCGCCAAAACCCGGGTGCTGAAGCCGATTGCCCATGGTTAACTTGGCTGTGACCAGCCTCTCCCCGGGATGGCACTGGGGCCACCCCACCGGCGGCTTGTGCGGGATGGCACGCTCATAGGTCTGACAGCGGAAAGTCCATCACTCGGTGAAAATGCAAACACGTGTCCAAAAGTTGTCTCTAAATAGAGCCCAAAACAAGTGGTGTCCGTGTTGGCTTCCCGCAAGCATCCCAAAAAGGATGCTGGAGCTACCGCACGTCTTCGGAGGCTCGGCCTCTCGTATCCTGGTCACGTCGCCGACGCTTTCTTCCAGGCGCACATAATCAAACCTCGGGGCATAGGCCAAGCTCTCACACGCCGAGAAAGAAGGGCGGGTGATTTTCTTGCTGCTGGGCAGGGAATGAGGGAATGACCCCTATAAACCATCCCTTCTGGTTTCCTGTAAGGGGACCCACCTGTTCATTCCTTCATACCCTACCTATCGCGTCAGCAAGTTTTGAGGGTACCCTTTTACCTCTCTCGATTCCACGACCCAGGAGAAAGCCCAGGAAGGTCCTTTACTTGGATCTCTCCTTTTTGACCGTACCCTTCTTGTGAGAAACCGACAGGAAAACCGAGGCCATTTTGGGGGTGACAAGTCCCTTCTGTCAACACCGCAGTGGCACCTCCCGTATTCTGCCACGGCAAGCCGCGTGCGTTCTGCAAAACATGGGGAACCATGTCAATAGATCATGAGCCAGTCCAATCACCGAGGGACTGGCAACCGGCATCCTTCACGATGGATTTGATCGCATCCCGATGAACTAATCGAGGCCGAAAGACAGAAGCCTTTTGGGCATAGGTGTCCTTCCGGTAAAATAGATGGCCCTGGTAAATGGAATAAACCAATCTACACCAGGGCGTCTACTTCTATCCGAACCAAAAAATGACACCTGAGTCACAATCACAAAACCTGGCACTGTAAGGAATGAGAAAAGAAAGACGAAATTCTGCAGCCTTGTATGGTAAGGGGACTATCCTTTAACCGTTCTCTCCCCGAATTTTGCCCTCCGAATTTTGCTCCCCCGACTCGACCTGGGCTGGAGGCCACACATCGTAGTTCCTGGGGTTCTTGCTCAGGGCGTCCTGCGGAGCTCCGTGAGGTCATGACAAAGATTGATTCGTTTTGAGAGCAACAAGCATCCTGTTCCAAAATCAACTTGCTCCTCCAAGTCCTTCAAAGAGGGATCCATGGAGGAAATGGGTAGAACGACATGCGTGCGGTTTTCTTCTATGCAAACATGGCAACGAGAACAAGAAACTGACCTTCCGATAAGCCATGCGAGCAACGGGCAATATCCATCCTGATCTGCAAAGGGAAGAACATTGAGCTTCTTCTCCAAATTAGCAGGCTCACCATATAGCCAATTGGCGCCGCAATCAATCAGCACTCCCTATATGTCCTTCTTAACATCACCCCACAAGAAGGAACACACAACTAAAGCTGGCCTAAAGAGTGATGTGCAAACTGGCTCAACAAGGAAAACCAGCGCCTCCAATTTGAATGTCGCATGTGCTGGACAGGGGGAGACTTGGCCCTTTGTTCCAGACTAAGGGCCATGATTTTCTAGATGGGCGTTTCGAAAGTCGGTGTTTTCCATTGGTGATGGCGCAAAGAGGAAAGTGTCCTTCGTTTTAAAGCATGCTACGCACGGGGAAAAAAACTCTTCTCCAAGCCGTTGGGCAACGCATCGGCTCCAGAAGGATCTTTCTTTGCATCTTCTTTGGACTGGTTCTGTGGATTGGCCCGGTGCAAGAGGCACAAAGAATCTGTCTTCATATCCTTTCCTCATCACTTCGGAAATTCCAAGGAAAAGGACCAGCATGCCATGTCTTTGCAATTTTCTTTGCAACAGTTCCCTGGATTGGCCCGAAAAACCAAAATCAAAAAAGGTCAACCGGGGCCATGGCGTGCATTCAAGTTGCCAGGTGCATTTTGCCGGCCGCATGCTTCGCCTGGCTTTCGTTTGGTTTCTGTCAGATACTGACAGAGCTCCTCATAGATGTAGCGCCTCTTGTTGATAACAACCTGGGGCGTTCATTCCATGTCTGGCGAAATAGCGGATTTGGACCCTTAAAGGGTGTGTCGTTTAAAGAAGGGGACCGAAAAGTCTGGGTGTCCTTTTGGTGTCCCTTTAAAACCAAAAAAGGGCACCCTCAAAAGTTGACACACCCATATTGCGCTGTTTAAGTTCTTCATTGGGGTTTCTCAAAATATTGGTCACCTAGAACAATTGGTATTTTGATGTTCCTTCAACTACCTAAGAAAATCTCCCCTTTTGAGAAAACTCCCTCAGACTGATGGGACCAAGCCTTCCATTTCGGGGTCCTGAAAAAAAATCCATCTCAGCCGGAGGGAAACCCCCCAAAAAAAAAAAACCATCGGCGCCGGGAGCCCCCCAAAAAATGGCCGGAAGCCCCACCTGGTGGTTTCGGGCCCTTTCGGGCCCCAAACCTCAAGGCGCGGGATTTGCCAAGTCCGAAATCCGACGCCTCGCCGCAAGCTTCGGACCTTGACCCAAACAAAGGGAGGTAGCTCATGGGACACCACCTTTTTTCTCCCCACACATACCCTAAAAACGGGGGTATTTGGAGTACGGTTGGTGCCCCAAGTGGACAAACAAATCGGCACCGGAGGAAATTCTGCGACTTGAGAGACCCCAAAAAGGAAGCCGTCAACATCTTCCGACCCCGGTACCAAAGCCCTACAAAAAGCCGGGGGTGTTCGGATGGATGCACTTTTCCTCATTGCTTCACAACCCAAATGTCAACCGTTTTCAATGGTAAACGCCTTGTTTGGGTTACACTCTTCAAAGGCGACTCCTCCAACTGACTGGCTTCACCCTTCAGTTCCCCCCAATCCCGGCAGGCTAACTTGTTTGCTAGTGGGGTTCCCTTTAAAACACTTACAAATGTTCCCATGGAACTGAAAAGCAACTTGGTCCCCCTTTTTTGAAGATTCCTCTTGTTACACTGTAGGGGAGTCACCAACCAAATGACCAAATGGGTATGGGTCAAAATCAAACCACCAGGGGACCACAGGTTTTAGTTCTTTGTTCCATTTACCAAGGTGCCATGGTGGTACATGGTTTGCCGCAGCCAACTGCGCTGCTCTCAGATCCCCTGCTAAAAGTTTGACTTTTAGTGGGTTACATGGAAACTACCAGTAAACCGTAAAGACCAAAAAATCCAAGGAACTGGATGGCTGGGAGCTACCAAGCCAAACGGTAATTACCACCTCTGAAGAACCAGAAAACATCCCAAAAGACAAGAGGTGCCATTTCTGTACATGGTTTGGACCCACAGCCAAATGGTACTAGCTCCACAAACCAAAAAATACAACCCCGGAAAACCGGAAAACGTTCTAGGGGTTGATTCCCCATTCTGTTCAACCGTCGTTCTGTTCAGGTGTTGTCTCCAAAAACCGTCTGATGGTTTCCTGAAAAGAAGGATATCTGGAAAGAATCTCTATATATATATATATTAAACAAAAAAACAACAACTGAAACGAATTGAATAGAATAAAAACCCAATCTCCAAACAGAAAGCAGACTATTTAGAAACATCCTCCCAAAACTCCAAAAATACGGCCCCAACTCCAAAACCAGAAAAATGGTACTAACTCCAAAAACCAAACAAGTACATCCCTCCCCGCCCCTCCTCAAAAAAAAAATGTTCCCTCCCCCCCGAAAAAAGGAAACAAGAGATAAAAACCACTAAAACAACTCCGAACAACCAAAAAAACATCCCCCAAGCACCTTCCAGAATTTGGTCCGGCCTCCTCGATGGCATCCCGGTCCCCGTGCTGCTTCTCGAAGGACACATAGGCGCGGTAGAGCTCGTCGCTCGCGCCTCGAGAAAAAACCAAAAGGGCGGGCTTTCCGATTCCCCAAAAAGGGAATCTGGCTTTCCGATCGTGGAACCTTACCTCGCCGCCCCGGGGGTGGGGGTGGGGGGTCGAGCCAAGGATTTGCTAGAGAGAACCAGACAAAAGATCTGGCTGGCTTAGAACCCAAAGAAGCTTACTTAGCTGCTAATTTAATAGCTGTCATATTGCAATTTGTCCCAAAACTAGTGCTCAAATCGTGCTATCCATGTTTTGTTGTTTTTTTGGGGGGGAGTCGTCAAAGGAAAGAAGAGACTTATGGAAACTGGGGTTGCGAACTCGACAAGCCCATGCTTCAGCCATGGTCCCGACTCTCGATCACAGATCCCAGAAAAGACCGCACACGTGGATTGTAACATTTGTGGGGGGCATTGAATACAACATCTGCCCAAAGTGCAGTTGGCCCTTTGAATCTTGTCCTCCGGTGTCCTTGGAAGGTCTGAAAAGGGGTCCATAGTTCAGACCAACCACCCGGCACCTTGCTTTGCCTACTTCCGGAAACAGAATTGTAACCCAAGAAATCAAAGGCCACATCTCCTTTTCAGGGTCCTTCTTATAGGGAATGTGTGAATGAACCCAGGGGTCCCCTCAAAGGAAACCACCCATTCGATGGTTTTTCTTTTGTGATTCCATTTCTCATTCCCTGCATCTCTCGCACCGATCGCAAGTTCAGTGGTCTTATTCTTGCCTCTTCCCGAGCAACTCAGTGCTGACCGCAGTGCCGTCTCTCAAAGCAATATGGTGGTTTCCCTTTCAAACCACACTCCATCCAGAAGGGAAACCAAAAGGGACACCAAAAGGAAACCATTCTCAAAACTGACCGCAGCAATCTGGACCGGAGATTCAAGAGATGGCAACACTCAACCGCAGTACCAGCTCATAGGGATTTCTGCCGTATTTGACTGAGCTCAGAATCCATCCCACAGTGGCAAAGAGATCTCAAAAGCCATCATGACTTGTGCCAACAATCATGTTGACCATGTGAATTTCAATGCGCGGGTCTCCAAGAAAACCAATCAGGGAACCCTGGGCCTCTAAGCGAGCTCCATGTTTAGGCCTTGTCCTAGGCTCTCAG
>CAUJNA010003697.1:92500-112500 GCA_963377175.1 Effrenium voratum | reverse complement strand
CTTAGGGCTCTTGCAAAAAACGAAAAACACTGCAACTTGCGAATAGGTTGCATGCAAGTGGCCTGGAGTCAAGTCCGTCCCCTTTGCTCCCAGGGCCAAGAAGCACAAGCTGGCTCATGCTCATGAAGCAACTCGGATGGACCCTCCATCTGAATCTGCTGGCGGCAGGTCAGCATGCCAGCCGCAGGTGCTTTTTTTCCCCAAAAAAACCCGACTGACCATGGAAGCTGTCCCTTTTCGGCTCCACTTTAAAAACAACAGAAAACGGCACCACCCGGCGTGGCCTTTTACAGGGTCACCAGGGTGCTGAAAGCCTCACACTCCCGATGAAACACCCGACAGTCGGGAACAGCTCCAGCCCCCGGTTTGAATTCTGTGGACCCATGCATAGCCCGGTGGATTGATCGGACTCTGCCTCAGGAACCTTCGCGGGTTCGAGGTCACCGGGAAACCGCAGGGTTCTTTTGCATCACGGGAAACTCCTCAAGATCCAACGCGATGTTTCCAACAAGCGGTTCAGAGGAGAAATATGGCTATGAATTTTAATCAGGGACCCTTTGGTGGACATCATTTAGCTGGGGATTTATGTCCACCAGCCCCATTTCAGGTGTTCCACGTTAAAATTCATATCCATGTTCTTTCGGACCCCGACGACTCCTGGCGCAGACCCGCAGCGACCTAGCGACCGACTTCGCCTGCTGAGTGGGGCGGCAGCTGACATAGCGCTCCAGGACCTGCCAGAGCGCTTTGGCCGAGGGCGCTTGCTTGCGGCCGCCGGGTCAACGGGCGACAGGCTGGAGATGGGTTGAACCAAAGGACTCAAAAGGGGACTCAAAGGAAACGCAAAGGAAACACCAAGGAAACCCAAAGGAACCCCAAGGAAACACAAAGAAAGCCCAGTATTCGTGGAACTGCGACGCAAAGGAAACGCAAAGGAAACACAAAGGAAACACCAAGGAAACACCAAGGAAACCCAAAGGAACCCCAAGGAAACACAAAGAACGCCCAGTATTCGTGGAACTGCGACGCAAAGGAAACGCAAAGGAAACACAAAGGAAACACCAAGGAAACCCAAAGGAACCCCAAGGAAACACAAAGAACGCCCAGTATTCGTGGAACAGCGACTCAAAGGAAACGCAAAGCAAAGGAAACGCAAAGGAAACACAAAGGAAACACAAAGGAAATCCAGTAATTCGTAGCAGTCCGCATTCTCGAGAAGGTCAGTGGGCGTCTGCAAAGGCACAAAGAGCTATTGCGCAGTGCCGAGATCGGGCTTGGGTCCTGAAAAGTACTTGTGAGGCTCCACAAACCAGACTAGGCGCAACTCGGATATATCAACCCGGCAGCTTAATAGGAATCATCAACCAGGGATTGATTTGGATTTGTCTAGCAACATGGTTAGCAAGCCTGTGGATTCCTACCTGACGAGTTTCTGGTGTTTTACAACCGTTCCCTAGCATGTTTGAGGCCTTACCAGTAAACCCACATAAAACTGCAAATATACGAACCCACCAGTCACCACCCGTAAACCAGTAAACCCCCCACCCAGTAAACCACCAAACCCCCCGTAAACCCACAGACCACCAGTAAACCCCCAGCAAACCACCAGCAAACCACCAGTAAACCCCCAGTAAACCAGTAAACCCCCAGTACACCCCCAGTTAACCCCCAGTAAACCCCCAGTAAACCCCCAGTAAACCATCAGTAAACCACCACTAAACCCCCAGACCACCAGAAAACCCCCCCCACCCCCCCAGTCTGCTGGGCTCCGCCGTAGTGCGCCTTCCTGGCCTTGTCCAGCTCCCCACACCTGCGCCCGAAAAGAGACGAAAGAACTTCAAGCTTCACCACAAAAGTCGGAGAAAAAAAAGAAGAAGAAAAAAAACATCCACTTGAACTGTTCACCACAATTGTTCTAGGGGTTGATTCCTTCTCCATTCTTTTCAGCCATGGTTCTTTTCAAAAACCGATCGCTGTTTCCCTTGAAATTCTCAGGGCTTCCTGAAAAGAAGGATTTCTGGAAAGCATGGGGAAGTGTCCCCTAGAAAAGTCGGGAAAAAAAAGAACATCCACTTGAATTGCTCGCCACAAAAGTCGGATAAGATCCATGAGCGTTTCGGCCCTTTGGAAAACCCGGGAAATCTGTGCCATTGGACAGGCCAATGGACAGCGAAACTCGGGCCGCGACAAGGGCCGACAGCCAAAAGCACCTTCTTCTCTCACCTCATGAGTGCATTGGCCAAAAAAGTCTGAACTTCTTGTTTACCACCAACATGACCCAGGCCCAAAAAGTGACTAAATTTCATGAACCCCATAAACCATTTCTCCATTTGCCGACTCTCGCTCCCATCCCATCCGCCTCTCTTCGAACTTCACGTACTGCAGCCAAGGGTTGTCTTCGGGCCTCCGCACCGGAGAGGCCCAAGGGGGTTGCATCTGCCACTTGCCAGGGGAAAAGCACTCACCTGAAGCTTGAGGTCTTTGGGGAGGTCTTCCGGTCTGTGTTTCCTTTCCGTACCCTCCCCAATTCGCGCCGAACCATGCGCTTGAGAACGTGTCACTCGGTGTGTCCTTGGGGCTCTCCTTTCTTTGGTCCAAGACCGGAGCCCGCAAAGAGCCCGCGAAAAGCGAAGCGTTGGCACACCTGGACAACGCAGTAGTGGATCCTGTGACTTCCTGGGGCCGTGTGCATTAGTTTATACATGTGTATAATATATATATATATATATATATATATGCATGACATACGCGTATGCTACAAAGGACCCAAAGGATTAGGTGCGGTGTATGTATTCATATGGATACATCGCTCCCTGTATATATATATATATATGTATATATATATATATATATGTACTATACACACAGGGCTGTATCTTACCGGCATACGCCCACAGTCGCTGCTAGCAGCCCTCAGATCCCCTGCGAAAAGTGCTGAACTTGCCAAGGGAAAACAACAAAAAAAACTGAGGAAACGGAGGAGCCACTAAGAAAATGATCCAATCAACATGATGCTCAACTAATTTCTGTCCTAGTTCCATGGCACAGGAGTCCAAACACATCAAGCTGGAACCTGGCTGCGTTGAATCCAAGCGTTCCCAACAAAAATACACCCATGAACCCGCCGGCGCGTAAAGCTTCCTCGCCCTTGCCCGGGTGCGGCACTCCCACTCCATCCACCTCTCATAGATGGTGCGCGCCCTGGCACGTGGCTTGGTGCCGGGTCGCGAGCTTCGTAAGGGTTCCTGATGCATGTTGAACCCCCCAGGTGAGGGGTTGCGTCATAAACCTTTTCGAGATGTGCCCATATCTCACCAACCAGAAAAACATATATATATATATAGTTATTTATATTTTTATTTAAAAACAAATGGCTCGGAGGTCCATTTCCCATGGAACTCGAACTCCCAAGCCCCATACCCCAAAGCCAGCTGTCGTGGAGCCTTTCCGGGGGTCCCTGCGGCCAGGCGCGCCTGCGCCAAATTTGATCCTTGGTAGCCTTCACTCACTTGGCCAGTGACCAGCCAAAAAAAACACACACACTTTTTGGGCCAAGAGCCTGAAAATCCAGTGCCAAAAATACTTGGGCCTAAAAGTGCCAGGCAGAGGCTTTTTTGGGCCTAAAATAAAGGGAGAGCCACCAAGGGAAAAAGTGTCAAGTGTCAACCCGCTCGCTTGGTGAGTTCATGTGAAAACATGAAAACATGAAACCAGCCAGGCCATCCGTAGGGCGCCGGGTTGTCGTGCTTCTTTCTGGAGGGCACTGAGCAACAAACCCATGAACCCCTTCGTGAACCACGGTCAAAACAAAAGGATGCTAATCCTACTGATATGGGAAAATCAGTGTCCCCCTGATTGTGGGGATTAATTTCAAGAGTCTCTCATGTCCCTCCCAAACTGACCATAGCCGGAAATGCTGACCAAACTCCGGTATTTTTCTAAAAATACCGACCCTTTGGTGGACATCATGAAGATTGCTGTCCACCCACCGAGGTGATTCCTCGTTTCAAAATCATGTGGGTATGTGTGCAAATAGCGGAACCAACAAAAATTGTAGTTGCCTTTTGCTTTCCCTTCGGACCAACCCCCGAAACCGGGGGCAACGACCCTCAAAACGCACCCGGCCATACTGTGCTTCAGGCAACAAATGGCCATGGGTCAAAACCCCGTACCCCCAGCCCAGTGAACATCCCAATCCCCACTAAAATAGACTAAAATGGGGACCCCAAAATGGGATCCCATTGGTTTTGACCCACAAATAAGACAAACGTCGGAGGTGCCCAGCATAGTTGGCCAGCAGCTCCTCCATGTAGGCGTACTTGTACCAGAACTGGTCCACCCTGGTGTTGTAAATCGGGGGGTGAGTCCTGAAATACTTACTCCCCTACATGAAACCAAAAAAGGGGGTCCAATTTTGAAAGGAGTTTCCTCTGCAACTTGTCGTTTTTGGGGTTCGATGTTGCTCCGTAGAGGACCCCCCTTCCTGGCCATCCACTTCGCACCAGTTGGTAGGTGGTTTGCGTCAAGCAAAAAAGCAGACCGCTTGCGGGGCCAATGTGAAGCAAACAGAATAAATCTGACGGAGGCTCCCTTCCAAAGAAAAAAATGATCTTCCAGGAGCCTCCACACAGGTTGCATCTTTGTTTGTGGGGAGGATAAAAAGGGTCGGCATTTGGGACTCCTTGGAACCGCTCGTTTTTTCGCCGTCAAAGGGGCTATCCAAGAATGGCGCAACTTGCGTCAGCCCGGCATCTGCATTTCCCATGGTCTTGACCTAGGTGAAACACGATCCCTTTTCCGTGGCAACCACCACCACTCTCCACATGCTCAGCTGATCGATCCCCTCGGTACCAGAAAATGGCAGGCAGGTGATTCGTGCGAATGGTGTGTCGAACAAAAACATGGGAGACCTCCCTCAAAGGACATTGAAAGGGAAACTCAAAGGAAACCAGCAATTGAGATGGGGTCTGGTTTTGGAAACAACCAAGCACAAATCAAAGACCCCCCTTAAGAAAACTCATGCAACCACACACACACGCGCGCACACACACACACACAGAGACACACACACACACACACCCACGCACGCACGCACGCACGCACGCACGCACGCACGCACGCACGCCAGGCCTGGGGAGCAGTTGCACCACCTGGCACGGTGGCAACTGCTAACTGCACCTCGATGCCCAAATTGACAGAACGTGAGAAACCGAACTGCTTGGTTGCTGTTGACCCCCTGCAAAAAGTTTAACTTTTTGGGGCTTAGTGGAAAAGCCCTTGATTTCCCAAGAAGTTAAAGTCTACAGATCCAACCCAATAGCAGTCAAGATTGGAGGCGGTTCGTTCTGGGGCCATGTGTGTTCACGCAAGAACCCACCAGGCGTCTCTGGTTGCACTGAGCGAGTCTGCAAAGCAAGAACGACACCAGGCAAAGCGGGGAACAGGATGCCGCTGAGGCAAACTCGGAGCCCCTTAAGAGAGCGGCAAGAATGACGCGTATCAACTCAAAGAGGGAAAAACTGGGTGCTGGTGAACTAGACAGCCAGCCAAGAATGGCGAGGTCCAGTCTTTGGCAATTCTCAGCTCCCCCATCGAAAACAAAGTCGACCTTGGGCGCTCGCCCGGGCCTCGAACAATTGAGGCTTTGATCCATTCAGATAACGCCAGTTTGGGAGGGAACGGCAAAACTGTCCACACAGAAAGCCAAGTTGGTCAAAAACTTGGGGCCCGAAATGGAACCCTTGTAAATGGACAAGTAGACTAAAACTTGCGGTGTTTTGGCTCTTAATTTTGCAGCCACGCCCACTCCGCAAATCGACCTCGAGTTCGTTCGCCAGCTTGTAGCTCATAGGCAAGTGTGCCATCCATGCTTGGGGGCTTTCCAACAAAACCTATTGGCTTTACATTTGGTTGTGTTTCCTTTACAAATATATATATATATACCTATATATATATACAGTAATGTTCAACAATCGAGCCCAATGCCGGGCTGAGAACAAGTACCTGCCATCCATCTCACCAATTCCATTGAGCAGAAAGTAATTATTGGACTCAAGGCCTTGGATCTGCTGCTTCCGGAAGCCCTTGGATTCACAAACCTGGATGAACAGGGAGAAGATAGAAGGAACAAAAAGATACGAGATGAGGTCATGGAGCGGCAAAAGGGACTATGGGGAAAAAAAAAGGAATAAAAAAGATAAGAGGGGGATGTCCTCTGGCCGCAGTGGTCCTTCACTTTGGGGCGTACCTAACAAAGATCCCCCTTGAGCGGAGACCAATGCTCGACTGCAACTCGCTCAGCTCGTACTCGAAAACGGGGCCGGGCGGGCCCGGTCAAAGAGGTTCCGGGCATGGTTCACGAATTTGTTCTTCATCTCCATCTCCAAGTACTTCAACCAGAGGCTGACATTCTGGTACCTGAAGACCAGAATGAAGGTTCAACGACCAAAGCGTCGGATGGGGAAACGGAACATAGCCATGGCCAGCTCCAAATGCATCTTGCCTATTTTTTTTCGAAGGGCACCTTTTCCCCGGTTGCCCCTTTGGAAGCGCTCCACCCGCCTTTCGAGCCCCGAAAAGGTGGACCAACAGGTGAGATGCAACGCCCCCTTGGCGACACTCGGCCGCCACGGGGTCAATGGATCTGCCCAGCGAGACCTCCCCTCTTTTGTTAGACGCTTTTCAGAGTGGTTATCAAGATCTAGATGCCAGGATTTGCTGTTTAACCCGTGGAACAAGAGTCCCTCCAAGAGGCAGCTATGACCCCGCATGCCTGGAAGGAAGACTCCTAAGACCAAAGCTTCATCCATGCGGATGATTGCCACAAAAGCTACGAAGTTCTCATGCTGGAGGCCCCTTCTTGCTTCAGCTGAAGGCCCAGAAAGATGATGGATTCCTCATATTTGGGTCTGTCACTTCTTGATTCCTCACATTCAGTGAACCTTCAAATGCAAAGTGCAAGAGATGCCACCAGCCGTGTGCAACGTGGGCTGTTCACGAATCCAGTTCTCCCTAGCTCGCGCACTCCACGTGCAGCGCGCGCTCGAAGATGGAGCGGGACCGGCGGTACTCCTGAGAGAGAGAGAGAGAGAGAGAGAGAGGGAGAGAGAGAGAGAGAGAGAGCCGCGTCAATGCGCGGGTTGGCTTGGGAGATGTGTTCTCATTTAAGCCCTCAACAGAACACCTCACCTCAAAGCACAAAGAGAAAACTGGGTGATCCCATCTCACGACCAGAAGTCTACTGGAAACCCCGGCTGAAACCTTCCACTCGCTCGCTCAACGGTCGGAAGCCCAAAACCCGGCCGAACACCGAAGACCCCAGCGCTGGCCCTCCTGCTGCGAGGCCTCCCATTGCGCGTACTTCACCTCGGTCGTTCGCGCTTGTCAGAAGGCTCGTGGTGTGGAGCCCGGGTGGAGCCGCGGACCCGGCCGGACAAAAAGGCCTCCGACTGGTGCCTCGAAAACATGCCGCAAGCCTTTTTTTGTTTGCAGAAAACCCGAGACCAAAACGCAACCAGGCAGGCAAGCCGACAGGGACCAGTCAAAGGGCAACATGAGTTGTGACTGCCCAAAACAACCGCCGAACAGGCGCCTGACCAGGTGTCAGCCCATCTATTACCACCCGCCTTACCTGACCCGAAGCCCATTCCAAGGGCAAAAAGAAAAGGGGTCCCTGAGAAACGGGGAGAATGGGCCGGCTGGAGCGGCAAGACTTGTCTGGGGCCCAGGCCCAGGAGCCGATGTTCTGGCGCTGCCGCCGGATGATGTCCTCATACTCCTTCCTCTTCCGTACTTTGTACATCTCGGCGCGATCGGATGGCGCACAAGAAACGCAAAGCGCGGCCGGGATCGGAGGGAGAAAAAAGAAAGCAGCGCGGTGTCTGCAGCTCTGTACTCATTTGACCAGTTTCCAGGAATCGGCCCCCAGCTCCTTAGGTCAGTGATTCCTCCCTTGTTTGAGCTGCATCAAGCTCGTCCAAGCCTTCACCAAACCATGTGCCAAACCATCGCTATAGCGGGAACCCAAGACCCTTCACCAACCCCTTTTCTCCAAACCCAAGCGGGCCTTCCCGGCATTCTCAGGGACTTGTGGGGTACTTTCAAAACCGTTATGTAACATTCCGCTCCAAGGCCCCCCCCCAAAAAAAAGGAGAAAAAGCGAATGAAAGTAAAACAGAGCAAAAGAAAGGAGATAAACGACAGAGTCAAAAAAAAGGACCAAAAAAAGAACGACAAAGCAAGAACAAAACAACCATGCAAAAAAAAGACCCAACACCCAAAAAAAAAACACAAAAACACAAAACAAATAATCAAAAAGAAAAAACAAGCACCGAGTCCCCGGGCCATCAGCTCATCCTCGTCCGCGATGCGCTGCCTGGGCGCCACCGCCTCCGCCGCCTGGCGGTCCACCGCCTGGCGACGCGCGAGGAAGTCGGCGGCCGCTTGTGGCGTTCCAAAGGGGAAAAAAAAGTGGCCATGGGTCAAAACCCAAATCGTACCCCTGGCATGCTGATTCCCCTGTAAAGACCAACAAACGGTATGGTTTCAACCATGGTCTCGAAGAGGTGCAAAATGGATCTGGCCACGGGTCAAAATCCAAATCGTACCCCCAGTGAACATCTCAATCCCCGCTAAAATAGGTTCTAAAATGGGTGGTGCACCGAAAACCCCAAAATGGTACCGTTGGTTTTGACCCACAGCCAAGTCGAGGGGGTGGGTGGGTGGGGGGCGGGGGGGGCGGGGGGGAGTGGAGGAGGTGGGGGGAGGAGGTGGGGGAGGAGGTGGGGGAGGAGGTGGGGGAGGAGGTGGGGGAGGAGGTGGGGGAGGAGGTGGGGGAGGAGGTGGGGGAGGAGGTGGGGGAGGAGGTGAGGGAGGAGGGGGAGGTGGAGGTTGGGGAGGAGGTGGGGGAGGAGGTGGGGGAGGAGGTGGGGGAGGAGGTGGGGGAGGAGGTGGGGGAGGAGGTGGGGGAGGAGGTGGGGGAGGAGGTGGGGGAGGAGGTGGGGGAGGAGGTGGGGGAGGAGGTGGGGAGGTGAGGGAGGAGGGGGAGGTGGAGGTTGGGGGGGGGGGGGGGGAAGGCGTGGGAAAGGGGAAAAAGACCAAAAGGGAAGAGCTTCATCCTTTCCTGGTCAACATTTCCGGTTCATGATTGACTTGCCAAGAAAGATACGCGCTCATGTTCTGTGCACAAGCCAGGGAGACCGATGAGGTTGACCCGTCAAAAGAGGAACCAAGACATGTTCGCCGCGGCTCACATGGATCCGCGCCGATGAAGTTCCACTTGGAGCGTTCCCAGCTCCCACCAGAAGGATAAGCTCAGCTTTCCAGCTGCGACCTCCTCGCTCCTCCCTCGAGCCATTGGGTTTGTATCAAAACTGGCTTCCCTTTCTTTGGCTCCCCTTGACCAACCCCAAATCAAAACGAGCCCTAAGATACAGCCACAGAAAATCCTCCGGCCCATCTCTCCTCCCGGAGAAGCTGCTCCGCAGTGATCTGGTTCGGGTTGGCGCTCTTGTTCCGCACCTGGGCCTGAGCGGGCGCATCGATGCATGGACACCGGATTGTGTGCCCCCAAGTCGCATCGAAGTGTACAGCAAGGAGCTTGAGGTTGGCTTAGTAGAAAGTCTGCGCCGTTCGAGGCAAAAGCACCTGTTACATCCAATTTCGTGGAATACGCTCTACACGCCCCTGTGTCCAACCACCAAACTTGCTCTCATGCGGGGTGAGAACACTGCATCCCGAAAAGGTGCACTACACATCTGACGCCAAGTCAAGGGCCGCACCACGGGTTTATCATTGTGGGTGTCATTGGCACCTGAGTCCCTCGTGCGGATCCAGGAAACCTGTAAACAAACCAGAACAACACAAGCAATAAACATCAAACCTCAACCGACCGACCAACCGACCAACCAACCAAGCAAGCAAGGCAAGCAAGCAAGCAAGCAAGCAAGCAAGCAAGCAACCAACCAACCAACCAACCACCAAAAATGAACATCGAAGATGACCAAGGAGGTATCTCCACGACTGCGGCTCGAGAGAGAGAGAGACACACACATACATAAGTTTGTCTCTAAATTTATAGAGGTCCACAGAAAGCCTTGACCACAGAAAGCCAGGACAGTTTACTTTTCAACGCCAAGTTACAGGGGGCTCCGTTCCCCCAAAAAGGACACACCCATACACATCTGTGTAACTTCACTTATAAACTGGCTGGTGATCTAAATTCCTCCTTCTGCAAAGATGATGACCACAGAACAAGACGCAAAGGCCCATAAGAAGGACACGGTTGAAGCTAGACTGCGTGTAACACACAACTCCCATGAAGTCCCGAAAACAAAGCATCTCCGGCTGACCGGACCTTTCTCAGAGTCACCCCCTCCCCCTGTCGGTGTCTCATGGCAATAAACCTTGTGGATTGTTTGGGAGGTGCTTCCCCAAAAGTGAGGGATCCCCGCTAAAGGAGACATCTCAATTAATAAGTTTCAGTCTTTTGACTTGTAGCTCCTACCGAGTGGGACTATTCCCTCTTCCAAGAGAGCCTTGGCAACCGAAGGTCATTTTGACAGGTCGATTTGGGGCGGCTCCCTCTTAAGTGTGTCTTTGTTTTGAGGGTATTTGGTGCCTTTTTTGTTTAAGGGAAGTCTTTGTTTTGAGGGTAGCCCCTGGTTGGTGTTTTTTTGTTTAAGGGAAGCAATAAAAGCCCTTGCGCCATTTTCGGTCTCAACGATTCCGAGACCACGGTCTGGCACAGACTTCTGGATTGGTTTGGCTTGCGGTGGACAACCCCACGTGTCTAGAACAAAAAACCCGCAATCCAACTAAACCAAGGGTTATTTGAGAACCATGGGTTCAAAAAATAAAGGCGTGCCACGACCTGAGAACCACGTCGCAAAAAAACAACAGAAAAACGGCGCTGCTTCTCGTCTGTCCCTCGCTCGCTCTTTGGGGTTCCGGGCGTGCTTGCCCATGCCAGTGCTGCCTCCCTGCTTCGGCGGCATGGCTGATCTTTGGGGCGTCTGGCAGCGCAGAGAGAAAAATGAGCCGTCCGTTTTCAGAACGGTGCCCCCGCAAAAAAGTGACGAAGGTTTAGTGGGTCTTTTCGGAAACCCAACCACTAAACTCTAAAAAGAGCTACAAATCGATTGAACCGGACGGCTGGGAGGCACACAACGAAAACAACCTTTCGATTTCCAAGCATTGAGGGTTGTTCTTCCGTTAGGGTGCAATTAGATGGCACGATCCCCCACACACACTCACACACTCACGCACTCAGTATGTAATGAGTTGTTATAGCAATCCTGAGTATCCAAGTAAATTTGGACTGCCATATATATGTATATATTTACATATATATATATATACATATGTAAATATATCTAGACGTGTGTGTATATATATATGTATATATATATATATACATATATATATATATATATTGGTTTTGCCATCCCCCTTAACCCACACAAGGAGTTGCGCGATCCAAAGTCACAGCACGTGCCTTAGGCTGCCCAAGCAGCTCAGAAACCAAGGGAACCAGCCGAAAACCCGAAAACCCGGACTCGTACAGTACGGCGTGACCACAGCAACTGAAAAAAAAAGAGTCGACCTTGTTTTCTTTGAGGACCATACCAACAAACCGGTAGGATGGTTGCGGCCCCCCATTCCAGTTCACCTTTTGGCTATGGTTTCCACCAAAAAATAGGTACCCTCTTTCCAAGAATCATGGAAGTGCACAAAAGGGGTTCCCCAAAAGGCAAGTATTCTTCCAAAACGCTCTTGTGAGCTTCCATGATTGTTGGAGGGCGGCTATTTTTAGAATGGACCAAACAAAATGCTCCTTCCAACAATCATGGGAACTGCACATTTTCGGGTTCCCCAAGCGGAAAAAAGTCGTCGTCCAAAGCTCTCCATGATTGTCCACTTCCATTGTTGGAGGGAGATCAAGTCCCAAAAACCCCAGTGAACATTTCTCGGAGTTCAGCTGTTGGAAGCGCCCTGAGGTCGTGGATACCATCATATATGCTTGTGGTCAGCCCAGCGCGCCTTAGGGGGACAAAAAAGAGGGGTCAGTTTAAAGGGATTGGCATTCCAAGAAAGTGACAGTGACCTTGGACTGTCAGAGTTGGTCCTGCAGTTCAAAGGTCTTCTGACCGGTGCCTGGACCGGTGCTATACCACTTTGGGGAGTGTGGCATCTTCGGATCGGATACGGCGTCGCTGTTGCTCCAAGGAGCCCCCAAAACCCGTCAAATCTGATGAGAAAGTCACCTGAGTTCTGCTGATCCTTCAGCCGCGAGTGCTTCCACTTCATAAACCCGGAGAAGCAAACTTCAGCTGCGTCCGAATCGCCTAGGAAAGCGGGCGATGGATCCCTCGGGCGGAGGTTCCAATATGCCTCGCAAACAACCAGCAGAAAATAGGTTTCCTCCCCGAGGGCACAAAAGTTGTTCAGGGATGGTTCGAGGACCACTGACGTCGAAGACCATTCACCTCGCTCAGAGCCAAAGCAAAAACACAAGCCATGGCACCTCTGGTATCAATCTGAATTGGAGACTCTTTTGGCAGTTGTTGAGGGCATTGAGACCACTTGGCAATCGAGCGCGTCCCCCTCCCTCTGGAATGCGGAACTGGATGTGCCTCGCAAAAAGGCAGCCCAGCACGTGCTCAAAACGGCTCCAGACGGGCGGAGGGTAGGCAAAACTCTGGGGGGACCTACTGTCGGTGTGTGTCTGACGATTCTTCGGCTGGATGCTGTTCTTTTGTTCATTCACGTGCTTAGTTTGCAGGACGAACTGGTGGCCAGCGGGTAAGTCCGCAAGGCACAGGCAGGGAAAAACTGCATGCAAGAGCAAATGATAAAGCCTTTGCCCTATACAGCTTGCCTCTTGATAGACGCATATCTATATCCATATATCTGCCAAATACAGACATAACCCCCCCCTCCCAAGGGCTACTGCTGCATGGGGCTTCTCTACAGCCTGAGCCTGGAATCGAGCATCGAGCAACGGCAAGCACGGTGAGATGCCTCATTTCGCTGCAGGTTCAAGCAAAAGGTTAGCCATCCCGATCGCCCGACCGACTGACCCGCCCACCCACCAACCCACCAACCCGCCAACCCACCAACCCACCAACCCACCAACCCACCAACCCACCAACCCACCAACCCACCAACCCACCAACCCACCAACCCACCAACCCCAACCAACCAACCAACCAACCAACCAACCAAGCAACCAACCAACCAACCAACCAACCAACCAACCAACCAACCAACCAACCAACCAACCAACCAACCAACCAACCAACCAACCAACCAACCACCAACCGACCAACCAACACACTGGGCCGAACTACACCATGCCTGACCAAAAACAACCAAGCAGGCCAAACAAAAAGACCAGTGGCTAAGCAAACAAAACAAGCTTGCTCGGCTAAACGCGTGTTGAGTTCGAGGCTGCATACTTTGCTCAGACCGTGCAGCAAGAGCCCCTGGCTTTGCAAGCGTGCCCCATGTCATATCCTCTACCAGTAGAGCCAGCATAGCCGGTTGGCTGAAGTTACGCAAAAGTAAGAACTATCAATTAGAACACGCCTTTTCTCCCTTGTCTCTCTCTCTCTCTCTCTTTTCCTCCTTCTCTCTTTAACTTCCTCTTTTTTTCCTCCTTCTCACTTTCTCTTTCTCTCCTTCTCTCCCTCTCTTCTTCTCTCTTTCTTTGTCTCGCTCTCACTCTCTCTCTCTCTCTCTCTCTTTCTGTGTGGCCCCTGTGACGAAATCTGCCCTGGCCTTGCGAAAACGCCGCACCTGCCACGATATCCGCACGTAACTCGTAACGCTGCGAGCGTCCCTGCCAAACCTCGCGCTCCAGCGCCAAAGTGCTGCGCCTGTCAGGCAACGTGTAGCTGCGTGGCGCCTGTGACAGATGACAGACCGTTCCTCACGTGCATCTGCAGCAATCATCCACGGATCTCTTCCCACAAATGGATGAGCAGACACCCTCTAATGACATGGCGAAGCAAGGAGCTTTGTTTCTTGCAAAGGCATGATGGACACATGTGCTCTTATGTATCTTGCTCTGTATGTGCTTCTTACTCTGCGTGCACCATTGCGCAACTTGCTCTGCATGTGCTCGTGTGCATCTTGCTTTTGCAAGCATCGGAAGAGCCTTCGCGATGCGCCCCCTGAAAACCCCACTTGAGCGCCCTTAAGAGGGTCAAGCACGACCCATGGGTCAAGATCCCGTACCCCCAGTGAACATCCCAATCCCCACGAAAATATAGCCTCTAAAATGGGTGGTGCACTGAAAACCCCAAAATGGGATCCCAATACGGTTTTGACAACCACAGCCATTTGGAGCCCATGGGTCACACGAGTCCCGCGCTTTTCTCAGCGGCTGAGGGACGCCAGCGCTTTGGCGCGAAAGGCTGCCGGCAGCGCGCTGGCTGCGCTCAGCGTCGCCAGGTCAGGCACCGCGTGCCCCGCGGGCGCCGCGGGCGCCGGCGCCTTTGGGTTGGCTGGCAGAACTGGAAAGAGCCAAAGCGATGACTACCCTCCCTTCCACTAACATAGCACTTATGGGAGGGCACCCTCTTCTAGGGAGCCCCTGTCAGGTGCCATGTTGGTGGGAGTGAGGGTAACATGTTGCCACGATCATGATCCAATTTGGAGATAAAGAACCTCACAAATCGCAACCCCATTCTCATGATTAGACCCGAGAAAAACTCATGCCGCCAACGACTCCCCAGTTGTCACAACCCCGCCTGCGCGTGAGGCTCTGGCGCTGCAACGGGCGCCGTTTTCCGGGGAGGCGGCGGGGCATTGGCGTAGACGCTGGCCTAATGAAACTCCCAGCAACCAGTTGAGAGGCTGGGATTTGGTGTTGATTCTCTTTGGTCCCTTGAGGTTTAAGAACCAGGGTCAGGCGCCTGAGTTCCATCCGTAGAGCTGCCAGGAAACCAATAACATAATAAATCCGCGAAGTATCCAAGCACCACATGCTGCAGGCTTGGGCGTCTGCGTTCATTGGCTTGTCGTGCGCTCCTCGTTCTTTGGAAGGCATGAGTTGAAGAGATCCGCAGAAACCATGCAATTGTGCATGGATTCCTTGCGAGTGGTAAACCCAAAGGTGACTCCCGGTTTGCTGTGCACCCCTGGCACGCCAGGGCAGGCAGGATAGACCTGTATTGCTTGAATCTATTGCTCGGCACAGCTCCTGTCCAACTGACACTTGCTTGGGGTACATGCAAACGTTAATACGCGCAGAGAAGGCAAAGAAATCGCATTCAACCTGCATGGCTAGCATTCCCCAAAGCCCCAACACCCCCAAAGACCGCAAGGCCCTGCACAACGTACCAGTCAAAACCAGTTGCCCTTCAGAAAAAGGTGCGGCTTCCCTGTTGTGACCGTCCGTTTTCCAAAAGGAATTCTAACCTTCACACACGACCAAGCATCGTCAAACAACCTGGTTGAACATATCCACCAAAAGGTAGTGTGAGAAGCCGCACGTATCATGGATACCTCCGCTTCCCGTGGGCAAGACCGGAATTTCTGAGTGAACCGTGATAGTTCACCAAGCTGAAATAAGGAATCCCCACGACAGGAACTTTCATCATGCGAGGTCGCAGACCAGACTCAAACCGCATCAATGTGTCTTGACTTCGGGCACGCCCACAAATGATGGTGTTCCTTTTGCTTTCCCTTCAAAAGCACAAATAGGAGTGAAAAAACACGCCCATCGTGAACCCTCCAATGTACATACGAGTTCAAAAGAGACCCAAAGAGACCATTTTTGGGTTAGCATAAAAATTTAAGGGATCAGCCCAAGTGGCCGCCATTTCTTGGTTTTGGGGGTGGCTTTGAGGCTACCATTTCCACCAATTTGGAAAAATCAAAAGGAAAACCCAGCTTGGACACAGCATTTAGGGCTGTCTTTTTGGAGGGGGAGCCTTTTTGGGGTGTAGAGGAAATCGTTTAGGGGGTCCAACCACCCCACCCCACCCCACCCCAGCCCCGGTCATTCGACTCCGAAGGCGCCAGCGACGGGTGGATCTGTGCGGTGCGCGCCACGCTCTTCGGCATCTGTGGCGCGGCGGAACCGCCGGCGGCCTTCTGCTGGGCCTAGCATCGGAGAAAAACAGCGGGGGACAACATATACTTGGTGCATTATGACTTTCCTTCAAACAAAACAAACAAACAAAACAAACAAACAAACAAACAAACAAACAAACAAACAAATAAACAAACAAATAAACAGACAGACAGACAGACAGACAGACAGACAGACAGACAGACAGACAGACAGACAGACAGACAGACAGACAGACAGACAGACAGACAGACAGACAGACAGACAGACAGAGACAGACAGACAGACAGACAGACAGACAGACAGACAGACAGACAGACAGACAGACAGACAGACAGACAGACAGACAGACAGACAGACAAACAAACAAACAAACAAACAAACAAACAAAGAAACAACAAGGTCCCAACTGCGCCGCAATTGTAGAATACTTCCCATGCGGCTGAGTCGATGCAGCTGAGTTGATACAGCCTAAGCCAATTTCACCGATCGCCACAAATTACCATAAATGTAGACTGGTTCATGCTTCATGGATTGATGCATTCTGTTGCCCAGTGCCCTCTGGACCCTCCCTCCGAAATCAAAAGTAAACTCCTCCATCACCCGCACCCGGTAGATCCGGCTCCGCGCTTGTCGCAGTGCCAGCTGGTCCACATCCTTTGGCCCAACAAAAAAGTCCCCCAATAGGTTCCTAAAACAAACGTTTCTAAAGAGTACCACAGACCCCTGCAGAAAGACTACTTTCCTCTTGGGCAGAGGCTTTGTCCACTTCTATGTTAGTTTCTGGGAGGGCGCTTCGAATCGATCGCCCGACCCATCCGAGGCGCAAAGTACTCCGCAATGGCCGCTGACATGGCCGCGTTCCTGGGAGTTCTTCCGCTCAACGCCGCTCTTGGCCCAGTTTTTTGAGGCTTCAGAGACCCCCCGATCA
This sequence comes from Effrenium voratum, assembly GCA_963377175.1. Lineage (NCBI taxonomy): Eukaryota > Dinophyceae > Suessiales > Symbiodiniaceae > Effrenium > Effrenium voratum. Next base: position 95,491 of record CAUJNA010003697.1, on the reverse strand, counting down.
GCGAAGAGGCCCCCGGTTTAAAAACAGAAGCAACTTCAGCGTTTCCCCAGTTGGTGGTTTGGGTTGTTGGTTTGGAGTCCTTCCCTCAGTGGAAAAGGGAAGGCTTCAAATCCAACCGCCAATCGAAACCAATCAATCAGCTCCCCTCTAATTGGCGGCGTGGATTGGTGATTTGGAGGTTATGGGGGAGGCTTTCCCATTTATCTGCGACAAGCAGTTCAGATCCTCAAACCACCGATCCATAACACCGCCTAAGGCTGACCCAAATTTAGGCTCACCTCAACCAAGGCTTCCGTAAATTAAGGTCTACCTGAGAACAGGACCTCACCACAAAAAAGGCAATAAGCCCAGACGATTCCCCCAACTGCCCCGCAATCCCCTGGAATCCTCCTTTTGAACCCTCCCCGAAAGCTGTCCCACCCCAGACCTAGAGACCCCATAAGAATTCCCTGGAATGATAATGATGCTCTTGTACATACCAACAAACAGTGGTGCGAAGGGATTTCGTCCATCCAGTAGCTTCCAGCTGCTTCCTGCTCCCGCCGAGCCACGGCTTCTCCGCCTGCTCAGCGTCCCGCTTTTCCTTCCGCCGCCGCTTCTCCTCCTGCACCTCCTGGAGGAGGTACCTCTCCTCGGACAGCTGCGCCGCGTTTCGCTGGCGCCCAGGATTTCGCTTGGAAGCGGACGAGTCTATGGCGTCAAACCCCAAAAAAACATGTAGCTCTATGGTTCAACCCCTTTGGTTCAAGAACGACAGGGAAGAAGAGCCAGCAGGCGCAGCTGGGCTAAGTTGGGAAACTCGGAATTCTTCGTGAAGGACTAAACGGCTCGGGGTTGGCTAGAGCTTGGCAGTGTGACCAGCATAAAAAAAGTCACTCAACTGGCAGCAAATCCACAAGCATTGCTAGCCTCATCAGCATCATCAGGGTCATCGCTCCCATCATCTGCATCGACGAAGCCTAATCAGCATCATTGGCCCCAGCATGCCAGGATCAACAGCAGCATTCCTGGCATCATCAGCATCCCCAGCATCACTGGGCACAGCCAGCAACAGCCCAGTTTGGGCGTTAAGTTTGCAGCTGTCTGTGATCCAACCTCTGCCAACCAGCACGTACGCACCCAAACAGGTTGATTGAGTTACTCACCCAGGAGGAGTAGTCAGCCTCAATTCATTCTGTGCCTGCATGCAGCTTGCTCATCTCGAAATTCGCCTCCGGCTCATGTTTGGAAGAAAGAGCCTCTGTAGCTTTCCGCCATCAGGAGAAACATATTGCCAGATTGGCGCAAAGCATTTCAAGGATGGGGCGCCTGCAAACTAAATTATTCCCAAGCCGAAGCCTTTCTTGGAAAAGCAACAAAAAATGTAAGAACGAACACAGGGCACGAGGGGGGGGGGGGCCTGGTTGGATGGCCAAAGTTTCCCAGTGACTTCAGCTCCGAGGCCGGAACCCTGTCCCGGAGCTGCTTGAAATTCTGCATCTCCTCAAGCCCCAGCATCCGTCGCTCCGCGCCGAAAAATAGGGTGGGGCCACCCATTGGTTTAAACATGTTTAAACCACTGGTTATGATGATTCTTCCCTTGTAAAGGTGGTGTTTAAACCATATTTTGCCCCACCCAGCCAAAAACGAGCGCGGGTGCCCCTTTTTTGGGGCACCTGGCGTGCGTGACGCAAGGGGTGGCACTGGGAACAGAGCACAGGCACCGTCCAGCGTATACCTCCGACCCAGCCTTCACTCGCATCGGGGGGAAAGAGAGCCGGAAGCATGCCAGGAGTTCGGCCGATGGCAGCCAAGTCACAGACAAATGCACCACGTCTACCTGCAGAGAGCCTTTTTTCACCGGTGAAACTCCAACTGTGAGCAAGAATGTTGTCAAGGACAAGTAACAGCAGCTGCAAGGCATCATTGCATGCCTTGTTTCTTTTTTTTGTGACCATGGCACATAGAGATTGTTCAAAAGTACAAGGGGAAAAATACTACTTGGCATACTCCTCACTAAAAGGAAGCAAGCCAAAAACCATCTAAACCACAATATGTGGCATTTCTGGCATTTGGCCCTATTCCCAATTAAAGACCATCAAGAAGTAGCCTTTCTGGCTTCATTTTCAGTTGTTTGGGAATGTGCGCAGCATTCCCCACATTTCCAGCCATCAGTGGAATTGTTGCGCCACATTTTGCGAAGCAAGCTGAGAGCCTCGGAAATGTTGCGCAACATTTGCCACTTTGTTCAGACACTCATTGTTTTGGGTGGCTTGAAATCAAGATTCCCAATACTTCTCTGTGCAATCTCGGATCTTTGGTAGAGCCAAAACAGAACTTTAAGTGTTTCGAGAAACTTTGTGGCTTTTTTCACAGGCCCTTCATGTTCGAACTGGTAGGTGCCCAGCTTGACACGAACTGCGCAGCTTGACCTGACTTTTGTGGGGAAGAACGATGATCTGGCACATGCTGAAGATGCCGCAGGTTGCTACATGTTTTTGCCAAGGAGCAAATCCATACTAACTGAAACACTTTCCTGTGATTGGCTTGGCTCAGTTCGTGCTTAGTCAAAATTACATGGACGGAGATAAGGGCAGTTTTGGAATTAAAGCTGATCATATTTCAAATACATGAGGAAATGCGGTGGCTTAAAGCTGAATTCCTGAAACGGCCCTTTTCTTGAGTCTTCTTCTCATGTTTGATGTTCAAGAAATGTTATTTATTGACTGTATTCTACAAGCTCAAGCTAGATAAACAACATATACATTCGATTGGAATTGCTTTCCAAATGTTATTTTAAGCGAGTTGAATCAGAATGCAAATGCGCAAGGACAGGGAGCGTTCTAATTAATTTGGATTGAAATTCCAACTATTCATGTTAATTGGAATGAACACATGTCACCAAACTTGAAGGTTTGCTGCTGTTCCCTGCAACATGATAAAAGTAAACGCACGATTGCAAAGCTGTTCCAGGCACGTTGAAGCTGCCAAAGTGCTCTTTGTGTACTACTC